>UXGD01005872.1:0-13579 GCA_900474315.1 Torymus auratus
CTTGGAGTATAAACACACGCATGCATTGTGGCACGCCGGAGTCTGTAAAGTACCCGCAGCCATTAAAAGAAAAAGAAAGAGGTAGCAATAGATACCCTCGCTTTTATTCTGAGAGCTCACAAGCATAGTGAATTTATCTAAGAAGAGGTCAAGAACACTCACAAAGACAACTCAAGACGATTTAAAACGATCCAATACTGGGATTTGGTAATGGGCACTTCCGCACGTTGTGATTGGATAGCCAGGATATAAAAAAAAAACTGCACGCTGCATCTATTGGGAACTTACCCTATGGTATATAAGTAGTTCCGTAGTCGCCGCACCGCAGTCGATGTGTTTACAATGGCGGCCTCCAATGCAGGGAGCAGGGGAAACAGAACTCAAAATAATTTGAAGAGAAAATATCAAGATGAGGATTCAAATGACGAGGATAAAGGTGAAATTTCAATGTTTATTTATTTTATTTATTTATTTAAATATATACACAGGCCTAAGGAATAATACAAAAAGAAAGATCTGTAAAAGCTACAAATAAAATAGCACAATAGTATTTGATGTTAGAAATGTAAACAAAAGTACAGTTTGATTGAATTAAAGAAATTGAAATAGGTATCTCTTAGCCCAGTTAATTATAGAGTTTATTACAGTTAATAATATTCATTATAAATTTTTTTTATTGATGTAATTTCATGAGTAATTTAAATGGAGGAGTTTTGCTTTTTATAGGTTAAAAATGACTTAGTTATCTACAACTTTTATTTAAATTATCAATTAATTTTTAATTCCAGCATATCAGGGAATTCCAAAAACAATTACACCCAGATTATGTCCATATTTGGATACCATAAACAGGCAATTTTTAGACTTTGACTTTGAAAAGCTGTGTTCCATTTCACTGTCAAGAATCAATGTGTATGCCTGTTTAGTTTGTGGTAAATATTTCCAAGGAAGAGGTAACAATACACATGCCTACACCCATAGTGTAGCAGAAGGCCATCACGTTTTTTTAAATCTTCAGACTCTGAAGTTTTACTGTTTACCTGATAATTATGAAATCATAGGTAAGTCATGAATTTACATTTATTACAGAATATGTGATTTGCGAATGTTTTATAAAAATCAATTTTAAATTCTATATTGCACTGCATTATTATAGATTCATCATTAGATGATATCAAATATGTACTGAATCCTACGTTCGACAAAGTTACGATTCATCAACTAGATAAAAATGACAAGCTTTCCAGAGCCATTGATGGATCAATGTATTCGCCAGGAATTGTGGGTATGAACAATATCAAGGCAAATGACTATTGCAATGTAATTTTGCAGGTATGGTTGTAAATGTTTTTAAAATTTTTAAATGTTTTGATACTTTTAATAAAGGGTAATATTGTTTGCTGTAGGGTTTATCCCATGTAACACCTCTTCGAGACTATTTTTTAAGAGAATGGAATTATTCCAAAATAAAAAGGCCACCGGGAGATTCATCATATCTACTTGTCCAAAGGTTTGGAGAGTTAATGAGAAAATTATGGAATCCTTGTAATTTTAAAGCACATGTGAGTCCTCATGAAATGCTGCAGGCAGTAGTTCTGTGGAGTAAAAAGAAATTCCAATTTACTGAACAAGGTACATCAAATTCTATAATCTTCAAAAAATTTTTGTATATAAATGAGAATTTTATTATGGTATGTTAAATTTATTTTGTACTTAGGTGACCCAATTGATTTTTTATCATGGTTTCTAAATGCTCTTCACTTGGCACTAAATGGCACAAAAAAGAAAGATTCCAGTATAATATACAAAACATTTTTGGGACACATGCGGATATATACACGTAAAATTCCACCACTTGAATTAGAAGAAAGTCAAAGAAGTGAACTTTTAAATACAGTTGAATATGGTGAAACTGTGACTGAAAGTCCATTTTTGTATTTGACATGTGATTTACCACCTCCGCCTCTTTTCAAAGATCAGTTTATGGAAAATATCATTCCTCAGGTAATTTTAATTTTTAAATAAACACGAGAAGCGGTTGTGCCCATTATTAAAATTCAAATTAATTTTTATTGTATATTAATAGTTTACATAATTATTACAGGTTAATTTGTATACACTTTTAAATAAATTCAATGCAGTAGCTGAAAAAGAATACAAAACCTACAAAGAAAATTTTATGAAAAGGTTTGAAATCAGGGAACTGCCTCCATTTTTAATACTTTACATTAAGGTAAATATTTTTTAGATATAAATGTGATTTTTGGCATCATATTTTCATGTTATTTTTATTTTACAGAGATTCACAAAAAACACTTTCTTTGTTGAAAAAAATACTACTATTGTAAATTTCCCTATTAAGTAAGTACTAGATAAAACATTTTAATAATTTAAAAATAAGTACAAAATCTCAAACATAATACAATTTTACAGAAATGTTGACTTTGGGGACATTTTAACACCAGAAGTAAAAGCTATGCACCCTTGTACAACTTACGATCTGGTTGCAAATATTGTTCATGATGGTGAACCAAGCCATGGAACATACAGAGTTCACATTTTACATAAAGCTACGGGACAATGGTATGAATTGCAGGATTTGCATGTAACGCCAATCTTGCCTCAAATGATCACATTGACTGAGGCTTATATCCAAGTGAGTTATATTTAAAAATTTTCTTCGTAGTTTTTTGCCAAATAAAACAAAATAATATTAATATTTTATTTTTTTACATTTTAGATTTATGAATTGAAGAATGATAAGCCAGCCTCGGAAAATGGAAAAGCATAAATAAATAAATATATATATGTGTACAAATAAATTTTTATTGTATAGATTGATAAATTATATATAATAACGAGACCAAATTAATTTTAAATAAAAACAATTTTTTTGTAAAAATGTATTTTTATATTTATTATTTTGATGATTGAATTTTTTTATTTTTCTAAATAATTTATTGAAGTATGTGCGACGCCATAGCAGATATTAAAATTGAATTTTTCTTTATTTTAATCCAGTTGTTGGTTTTAATTAATTGTTTAGGTCGTATTGCATCTGTCAGTTGTCGGACACTTTTATTTTTTAACATATTTTTATACTTCGATTTCCAAGTATTTTAACTCTGTAATTATGCATATTAAATGATGTGCAGTGATGCAAAAAAAAAATTACTTTAAATATATTTGTTAACTGACTCTGGTTGCACGCATATAATTGTAGCTTTTAAGTTGTATTGGCATAAAATTTATTTTCGAAAACACTTTGAAATCGTCTAAAATACAACCAACATAACGCGTAAATAGTTATTAATTTACTTTTAAATAACTTAAAAATTAGTTTTTATATAATTATATGGTCGGTCACTAAACCTTCGTTTTGAATAATTTTTAAGTCAACTTTCCTGGACGACTTTTAGAATCAGTCTTGCAAGTAAATAACAAAAACTAGAAGTCGGATAATAGGAGTTTTTCTATTGTCGATGCCCTTTCTATATAATGACTATTTAAAACGAAACGGACGTTCACGTGTTTTTCTATAATGGAGCATGGGACTAAATGTTTTTTCTCAAGTTTAAAATAAATTTACGTTGGCAGGTGGGCGGCGACAATGAAAAAGTCTAACGAACTCATCTACCTAATAGATACAAGAAGTCTACCTTTTTACAAAATTTCAAAGTGATTTGAAATACTTTTTACTCCAGTTATCTTGTGGCAACGAAAGACAATAGTTTCCATTATTTAATTTTTTTCTCGAGATTCTAATGCATATAATAAATTTAAACTATTATGATACACAGTTTTTAAAATTGCGCTTTACGAGGATTTTTTCTCAAGTTTCAATGTTAATTTACAGAGCTGAAAAATTAACATAAGATGAAAACACATCAACAAAATTCTCAGGCGTTGCGACTTTTCGATGAAAAACTATTTTACTGAAAAACTATTATTTATTTTACTTGTAAGCGTTATGCGATAAATTTATATCGCCAAGTAAATTTTAAATATTTTAGCATATACTTCCGAAACTAATTTACATTATTCGAAGTGCGGTTTGTCGGCAACTGGTGTGTTTAACCTATTCGAAATAACTTGGATAATCGACCAAAATGAAAAACTGACAAAGTACATAGCCAAATACTGTTACGAATGAGCAATCGCAACTTAACAATATTGATTCTAATATTTCTTTCATAAAGTTTTACTACATAATTTAAATATCTCTCCAAAAGTTTTTACCTTAAAAAAACCTCCCAAAACTCAATAACATTATAATCACCACTATAGACGTCAATCGACCTTTCCGTCATCATTCCACGGTAACAACAACATTCTACCCTTAAGTAAGTATCTCATCTACTTCTCTACAGCCACACTTGCTGTAGGATCAACCTCCCTTTCATTCTTCCCACATCCTACATCCACTTTCCTCAAAATTCAAACCACCACCTTATCGCGCGTACTATATGCACAATATATATATATATATATATAAAATATGCGCGCACACTCAGCGACACTACCGCTACGCACGGTCACCGCGCGAGGCTCGCTCGAAATTCCGCGCCGCCGCTTCGTTCGTTCGCGCGCGGCAAGACGGACGGACGGACGGCAGTCGGCTCGCGTTGCCTCGCTCGCGCGGTGTATATGTGCGCTCGCTCCGTCTATAGGTATATATACTTACGTATTCCAGTACACCTTCCCTTCGTCGAAATATAGAGAGAAATAAAAAAAAAGCGGAGTGCGCGTGTGTGATGAGGAGGTGCGATACACGTGCGTGCGACCCAGGAGATAATTCATACACATACTATTGCGAGAGTATGTGCATGGTGTGACTGTGCGCGGAGTTTATTATTACATATTATACACGTATATATTTGTGCATAATTATAACAGTGATACGGATATAGGTACATACACGAGGATATGTAGATTGAATACACGCGAAAGGTACCACTACTACTACTACCACTGGGCTGGGAGTCAGGTGTGCTGCTGCTGCTGTCCGGCGAACGAGGTGTAGTGCACGCACACTGCTGCTGCTGCTGTGGGGGACACTATATACTACCTATACCTACCAACCAACTTACTACTTACACCCTGCTCCGAAATACAAACGTGAGTCGTCTTTTAGCCTTTACACACTGTACACGCGCTCGTAGTATATTTACACCATCACACATGCACGGCCCGGTTCTCCCGGAACACGGAGAGAAAGAAAGAGACAAGATAGCTATATAGTCGCGAAAGGAAGAGAGAGAGAGAGAGAGAGACAGAAGGTGGCTGGCTTTTTACCGAGCGGCGAAGGTCGCGCTCTCGGCGGGGCAGTGGAGGTGCGCTCGCGCGCGGAATATATCGTGCCTGCTGGCGTTTAACGGTTTCCCGTTCGGCGAGTTCATACCGTATATACCCCGCCGTACGCCAGTGCATGTGTGTCTACGTATACGCGGTATGAATCAAAATATGATGGGTATACGGAGATGATGATGGTGCACGGGAAAGTGGAAATTAGATGCGGAGCGGAGGCGCAGGTGGAGGGACTCGTTTTCCCGAGCGGGACTATATGTGGGTATATATATATACACACATCGCGGTACCTACTTTTACTTTGGGGGGATTTTTCGTTTTTTTTACCGTTGACGCAGAGTCATTAAGATGTTACGGGACGAGCGGTGGTTTGGAGGATTTTTATGGGTTTCTTTTGAATCGGTAAATATGTGTATGTGTGTGTGTGTAAGTGCATGATGTATGAATCAGGTGGAGAGTCATTGATACTTCGTGGAGAGGTATAGAGCTGAGTGATTCAAAGTCGAAGTAGTATAGTATAGACGATACCTGCAAGGCAATTAGAATCGGTATACGGTAGACGGTGCGCGTTGCTTAACTTTTTAAAGTCGTAATATATGAACGTTACGATTATGGATGGTGTAGGATTCTAAATTGTTTTCTCTTTTTTTTTTTAATGATAGTAAAATAAATTGGACAAGAAAAATATGCTGATATTTTACTTGTATTATTGAACAGTTGACGCACGTTGTACAGCTTATAATTATTATGTTATACTTTATTTATTAACTGCATGATTAAAGTGTAGTGATGTCAATTAATTTATTAAAAATACTTTATATATTATATGGTTATCGGTAAACATTACATCCTTGCTTATTTACAAAATAATGTACACACATGCTGATTAAAGATTGAAATCCTTAATATATTAATAAAAAAAAGTGATTTCCTTTTAATACAAAAATGCGCGCGAACAATTCGAAACAAGTCCAAATTGCTAAAATTCACGTTAATAACAACATAACCACACCCATCCTTCATGTACCGTCTCACCCACCTCACAACTAAACAAGAAAATAATAAAACGAACACCACCTCATTTCTCAACCCCATCCCAACCGCAACCGTCTATATCTCTATCCCTATATCCTTAGCACCGTACACCTGCCCCATCGAGATCCCGATTCGCGTGCGTATACGCAGATAAAGCGCACGAATAAGGAGAGGAATTCGAAAGCGGCGATGCAAGGGATTGCGCACCGCGGATTTCCCGAGAACTTTTCTCTCTCTCGCGCGCGCGCAGGATTAATTAAGAATTCGCGTGGCAGCAGGCTAGTTAGTTACTTATCCTATGCGTTTCTGGGGTGCGCGCGAGAGTACCGCAGGTGACGATGATGGATCGCGCGGTGCGGCCGTTCGCGATCGTACTTATATGGTGCAAGGTGGAGAATTTTTCCAAGTGGTGGATAGGTTTGGTTATATTTTGTTTGTTTTTGTTTTGAAGGAAAATAGGTTGAGATGTTGTTGTTGTTTTTGTTATTTTAAATACTCGAGTTTGTAAATATAATTGTTGCTTTATATGAGTATGAGAAATTATGCGCATAGAGAGATAGAGAGATATCAAATAGAAGCGTTGGTATAGAGCATCTCACAGATCAATTCACGAGTGAATAATTTCGTTAATGAGTCCAATTAGCGCTCCCTAATTATAATTTTTTATAAAAGCACCGAGAATGGTGTGTGTATATATATGCCTCTTTTCAGGAGAGAAAAAAAAAAACAGACACCATGCGAATACGTAATGAGTTTACCTTTCCGGCGAAAAAGCAGCTGATTTCGTTATACTCGCGTCGGAAAGTAAAAGTAGCTTTTGCTTTTTGGCCATTCAGACTAGTTTGGCTAGCCATTGCATTACCGTAAATTCGCCTCTTGATTCTCTCATATCCTTAAAGAAAAAACTAAACATCATCTGAAAAAGTCTATGGAGTGTAAACAGTCCAATCGTAATGTCAGGCTTTTCCAATCAATCAATCTCCATTATGCACTCTAAATAAACTATATTATCTGTCTGCTTCCTATATTTATATTATTATATTGTTATCTATCCGTTTTCTTCGCGCGCTATGGTATGCAACTCGTGTTATGTAGACACAAGGTTTATAGTTACTTTCTTCGTTCCCCTCAATTCTAATATATATATACGCGTCTATATACGCGATTGGCATGAAAAAAAAATGGTTACGGTAGACATTTCATTCGTGTATGTCATTGTATGTTAAGCGCTCGAAGTGGCACGAAAAACGCGTAGATTAGATTCACGTAATTCATTGTATATTATCTACCTTCGCCTTATCCGGCCCTGGGTAACTCAATTTACATCATGGAATGCCAAGGATTCGTTTTATACATCCGTATAGCGTTTAATTAAAAAAATTCACTTCTTTCTATCAGCGAATCCTTTTCACTTTCGCATTCAATTATTTATCCGCTTTGTATACGTACACATTTAATCAACGAATGAACGTACATAAAATTAATGAAAAAACTTTTCGCCAAAAGATATTTCAATATAGACCGCACGTATAAATTATTGTGTAACATCAATTAAAAAACAAAGTAAACATTTCACTGCAAAAATCTTTATCTATAAAACATTCGCCAATTCTATTATATACGAGCGAACCGCGCACCTCGCTTCAATACACCATTCTCTCCCCTAACGACGCGCATCCCCCGAAATCTCTCTATATAGGAATACACCTCACCATTCAACCATCACCCGACTTCACAACTCTCCAGCCACCCCATCCCCGCCCATTCAAAAAACAAAAAAAAAAGAGAACCGCACTCTCTCAAGCGCGCATCCTCATTCAGAAAGCTCCGACTCTCGCAATTACACACATATAGGAGAAGTCTCCCGCTCTTTTTTCCGCGCGAAACCGGTCTCTCTCTCTCTCTCTCCCCTTCGACTCGTTTGTAAGCCTCGCAACTGAACGGAGCGTATAGGGAAGGAACGCGAGCGAGCGAGTGAGCGACTATTTTCGGAGTTTATATGCGCGCTTGCCATCATGCTTACCACGTGGGGTGTGTGCGTGTGCATGCGAGGAAGGCAAGAGGCGACGTTTTTTTTTTGCGGCTCTTTGTTTCGTGGATGCTGTGGTGTCGTATAGGGAGGATTATGGGATGAGATCGATGTTTGAGTATGGAAATGATAGGAATTTGTTTAGGATAGGGGGTGAGCGATTGGTGGTATATTGAAATATTGGAGGCACGAGTGATTGATTAGAGGGTAGAGCGTGGAATAACGTTGGTGGGGTGAGATAAAACACATGAAAAACAATATTTTCATTTTTTTGATGTAGGAAAAAATGTATAACGGACGTTAGACGAATCAAGATTTGAAGTCGATTTCTTCTCGCCGGTGTTTCGCGAGTTTTCAAACTCCCCTTTTAACGTTATTTTCAATTTCTCGAGGGAAGAAATCCGCTTTGCCAATAGTGACAGATGTCAATGTTAAATAAAAAAAAGAAGAAAAAAAATGAAAAAACCTATATATCTTTCTCTAGCAATATTTAATGACTCTTCCATTGGAATCGACAGAACCGTCCGGAAAAAGAATCGAAAAAGTATCATCTACCCGCAGTTCTCCGTAATTGAATGAAAACTTTTTACCACCGCGCCCTCAACTATATAAACGCCCATCATCCACTTTTCCAAATTCGCGAGAGTCCCGCATTAACCCTTCAATCCCATCACTCGGATTCCATCACATCCCTCTGCCCTCCTAAACCTCTTCCTCAAAGTTCTCCCCCCTTTTTTTCCTCTCCTCAAATGACGTTCTCCCAAAAAGTCTCATTCCATTCCCGCCGCCGGTGTTTCCGCAGTCTTGGAATACTTGCTGCTGCTGTTGCGGCTCCAGCGCAGAAGCTATTATATCTCCTTCTTCCTCTCTCTCTCTTTCTCTTCCCGCTTATCTCTAACGCACGAAAAACGAAGGAATAAAACGCCGCTGACTAAGAGGGAGGGGGAGCGAGAGAGAGATTAAAAAAGTCCTATCGCGTGGAGAGGGAAAAGGGAAAACCTGTTTCGGCGACAGGTAAGCAGAGCGTGCGTGCGCAGCGCTACGCGGTGTTTAGAGCTGCGATTTTACTCTCGTGCGCGTCTCACTCTCTCTCTCAGATTTTTCCAGAGTGTGGCGGGAGATCGATGTGGCGCAATGGACAAGTATAGCCGTTGCGGTTGGGTTTTCGAAAATGACGAGTTTCGCGCGTGTCACTTTCGTTTGGGTTATTGCGGTTGAGGAGATGGTTGAGGATTAGAAATGTTAGTGTATTTATACGTCCACTTGGATCGTGTATATATTTATTGCTCAATTGATAAAAAATCATTTGTAAAAAAGAGGAGAATGAAATGAATTTTACATCAGAGGAGAGTGTAACATTTTTCTCACTCGCGATAAGAATACGCTGGGATTTTAATATTTCTTTGCTGTAGAACAAAAAAAAAATGTCTATTAGCTACGACACTTTCAATTAATTACAGTTCCGTAATCACGCAGTAATCGCGCGTTAAAGCGAACATTTTACAAAGCCGATCGCTTTATTATATCTATCCAATCAATATATACTCCGATCGTTATGGAAAATACATCAACCAATGACTCTTTTTTTATATTTATATATATCATTAGAAAGTTAAAAGGATCGAGTAACAGGTGTGTTACATGAAGTTTTTTAAATGAAAATGTGGGACGACCACAGGCTATTTCAGTACGCATATATATACATGTATATGCGACTTGCAGAGAGGATAGAGACGAGTGGCTTTACGTCAAATGACTTTTTGCACCTCGTGTGTGCAGTACGTCACCTGTACGTGTATATTATATATATGTCACGATATTTTAATTTAATTACGTCGCAAACTAAAATTGAGCGCACTTATATATACGTGCAGTAGGCGAAATCTCGAAAAAAGCAGGCGCGTGTGCGGAACGGTGATGTCATATATAATACGTCTACGTCTGTACACACACACACACACATACACGTGGCTATGTGATTCGAGACGATGAGCATGTATGTACTCTTATTAATTTTAGCTTTTGAACAAAGTACATACGCGCGTGTGTGATTCTAGCAAATAAATAACGAGGATTATTTTTAATTTTGCTGAGAGATATAATCTTCTCTCTCGTTCCTCTTTTTTTTTTAAATTATTCAACGCTCATTATTATGATTAAAAAAACGTCATCGGCTGATATAATTGTCGCGTAAACCACTATATGTTACGATAAGCTCATAAAAAAATTATCTCCACGCGCGCGTTTCATAATATTTATATACTATAGGAAGAGCGCAAATTATCTCCTAATGAAATAATTGCGCGCTTCCTCTACATTCGAATAACAGCAAAGTGTTTTTTAATTATACAAAACTTATCATAAACATTTATAACAGCGTAATAAAACTCTCATAAAAATTAAACCCGCAGAACGCTACGCGCACCACACCTATACGCAAACTTTCCGACCGATGACCTCTCTATCGCCAAAAAAAAACTCCTTTTTCGTATAGCGGTGAACCTTTAATAAGTATAAAAAACCTCCATAACGCTGCGGCCATCCATCTTTCACCCCCGTTGGCAATAATTAAAGGCAAAAAGCTTTCTCTCTACTCCCGCCGCAGAAAAAAAACGAGGCTCCAAACAAATCTGATTAGCATGAGAGTGTACACACACACACCCATGTCGAATAATCGGAAAATAATCGATCGCTCCCGTTATATATTACACTGCGCGCGGTAAAACTATCGAGCAGCGGTGCATGCGCGCAATCTTTTCGCTCTCTCGCCCCCGCGCCACACACATTCTCGGCGTCTTTTTTTCCTCCCTATATATGTACGAGCGTGCGCTCTGGAGTTACCCTACAGCACGGGGTTGTTCACCCCCCGCGCGCGTACCGTTCCCGTATATAATCGTGCTGTAAAAGCGAGAGAAAGAGAAAAAGGATAATTCGCGCGCGCGCGCGCCGGAGCTTAATTCGATGATAGAGGGAGAGGACGAGGCGGCAGCGGCGGCTATAAGAGCGGAGCTTCTGCGGAGTCGATAAATTCCGTGGTACGCGGTGGGTATATGGGGAAAGCCGCGCCGCGGAGGTTATTGCACCTTTTATTGCTATAGCGTATCGGTTTTTGGGAGGAGGTATAGGTAGATTTTGTTTTGTGCATAGTTAATGTCGACGAGGTTTTAATTTTGGACGAGGCGCGGGCTGATGTCACGGTCGTTGCAGGTGTATAATTTGCGACTCGCTCTCTTGTCGAGTTATATAGATTTTAGTCGGTGGGTATATATATATGGGCTGTGCAAGATTAATAAAAGTGATATAATAGCCGATATATCTGATTATCCGGAAATTGGGCGGACAATTTTGTTTTAATTTGAAGCGCGGGGATAATGGTTATAACGAATAATTTTATTCGCTTAGGAGCTCGTGAGTGTATTCATCTATATAGATTCGATATATTAAAGTGAGATTGTGGGTTGATTAATTAAATGTTAGGTTTAATTATAAAAACAGATTTTCGAAACATTTGATTTGACAATTTTAAAATTAATTAGCTGGATATTAGAGAGACGCACAACCTCTGGTTAATAATTTATAATTAAACATTTACGGTATTCGTTATAGGGAAAATGTCGAATATTACATTTCACGCGAGTTTCCTGAAAATAGTGCAATATTTTAATTTCTGCGGAAAGCACGCTGAATTTTTCATGGACATCGTCGCTTTGAAAGCAGATTTCATCTCGTTTCATTATATGTGCGCAGCTTTTGTGTACTATAATCAACTGACATAATTATGATGGTTAATAATTCGTGTTTCATTTGAAAATCACGAACACGAGTTTATTTTGGAATTTGTATACTTCTCTCTTCATATACCATAATCCGTATATATCTTGACATGAGGATGAAATTTTATTTAATATAATACACTGTATAATTTACGATTTTTTCTCTCAAAGAAAAGCGTGAATAAATTCCCAAAATCTTTTAAAAATTAAAAAAAATAAAATAAAAGAAAAAATATATATATTTCACATAATAACGAGCGACGAATTACCAATTAATTCGATCAACAAAATCAACTTACCTATATACTTCAGCCAAAATTTTCAGACCTTATTACCTAATTTAACCATCTCGCAGCAAGTATATACCGCATCTTTACCCCACACTCTCGCTGTCATCGAACCCACGCACTCTTTCCCCCTTCATCCTTCAAACTCTCCTAACCGCCTTCCATGCCCCACACACACACACAGACACATTCCCCAACGTTCCTTCACTCTCCTTCGTATATCCTTGCGGCATGCATGCACGCACAATAGGCCCCGCGCGCGCAACGGAAGCATCGTGAAGAGAGAGACAGAGAAAAAGGACGCGCTCGCGTGAAACAGGGTTAGCGTGGCATGTATGTGTGTACAAGCTCGCACGGCAGGTGTTTCGCGTGCTCGTATGTAGCCAATGCCGGCGGCGGCCTTCGGTTTAGAGTTTCCGTAAAGGCACAGAGAGAGAGAGAGAAGAGAGCGGTTAATTGAACGCGAGCTGCTGCCGATTAATTACGCGAGGTGTAGAATTCGCTGTCTTTTTTTTTAGGGAGGCGAGGATAAATAATTGAACGTTCGCGTGATGTGTGTGTAATACGTAAAAGTTAAGGATTCGCGAGAAAAATGGGGAGGGGGAAGTGACATGGTTTTGATGTCGAATCGAGGGTAGGTTGGTGTGTAAGAACGGGTTTGCTTCGTATATCGGAGCGGATGGTAGGTATATAAAGTTGGAACAAAGAATCAAAGTTAAAGAGTGAATAAGACGGCAAATACGCAATCTTTCCACATCAATTTTATCTATATACATTGTTGACAGTGTACATATATAGAAAAATTGTTGCGCGCTCGAGGTGGATAACCTACTACTCCGATTTTTCTATTATACCTACTATCTACATCAAGGTTTGCGTGTATGTGTGCTTTGTCGTCGCGATAGAGTTACATTCTCAGACGCGTCCTAATTTTTTGTCCGATAACAGTTAACGTATATGTGCAAATCCCACGAAATCTGCGAAAAAAGCCGAGATATGGTTAAAAAATTTTTTTCAAGCACACCTACACGGAGAGAAGAAAATCAGTAAAAATTACAAAAATTTCAGTAGAAATTACCAAACTTTTTGTAATCCCGAGGCAGACTTGAAAATCCAAAATTTTTACCAAACTTTTTGGCAATTTTTAC
>UXGD01005873.1:0-13578 GCA_900474315.1 Torymus auratus
GGTTTGAAGTTGAACGTCGAAAAGGCATGAAAATACTCTCAAAGCCGGCGCTGCCGATTTCTGCGATTTTTGCGTTTTTATGCCTTTTCGACGTTCAACCTCAAACCCTTGTAACTTTTGAAGGAATCAACATTTTTTGATTTAAAAAAAAAGGAATTAAAGCTCTTTCTTTGAAGTTTAAATTTCTTGTTTGAACTTGTAAAAATGATACCATTAAATTTATCGTGCACATATTTTTTTTCTTATTTAGTAAAGCTCAAAAAACAAAAAAAACCTTGTCCCATGAGTGTGCCTTAAAAAAATTTTTTTATTTTTTTCAAGACGTAAAAGGAAAATAAATTTGGGAATAGCTCATATATGTGTAACAATTTTTTCGTATAAATATACGTTTATCAGTACCTTTACTCTTACTTTTATTTACTTCCGTTTATATTTTCTTTTATTTCTCTAACAGAGAATATATATTTGCGGCATAGCGCTCCAATATTCCGTTTATTAAATTTTATCAAGATATAGTTTTAAGGACTTCAAGTTCATCACTAATCGATTAATTTTTAAATCCTCCAATGGTAATGTTTTTAATAAAAACGAAACGGTTAAATAACACAATTATGAAGCATCGACTATTTTACACATGACGTCAAGTATAATATCTAAAAATGATCAATAGCACATCATATCAAATCTAATTCACTTAAATGTATGTCAGAATCTAAAAATATAAGTGATTAGCAAATATTTATCCGTATAAGTCGGTAGGTATACAAGAGATAAGCTGTATATTGACGATATCGTGGTTTACGAATTATTTTTAAAACATTCTGAAAATATTGTTAACAATACTTTGTAATCGTGCATTAATGAGTATGGAATCCCAACATTTTTGATAACAAAATCATTATTCACAGAAAAAATTTATTTTGCATTTAATACCAATGAGTATAGCAAGAAACGGAGATTATGAATTTAACAGGAAATCGATTATAGTGACGAATATTTTTCAATAAATAAAATTATAACAAATTACCGATAATAAAATTAAATCTTTGGTAATGAACCGATGGACGTATATACTCAATTTGCTATTACATTTATCGATAGTCTTCTGAAAAATTAATAATTCACAGATGTACAAAATACTATATAAGATGAGAAGTCATGAAAAAAATAAAATAAATAGAAGTATACCTTATACATACATTCTTTATGTTTGATAATCACATTTAACAAAAAGTGTCTATTAAAACTATCTAATTCATAAATTATTCTCAAATCATAATTATACGATATAATCTTTAGTATATTATCAATATTAAAGTTATCCCAAAAATTTGGAAATACTTCATCGTGTATCTTGTGTTTCTTTTTTTTCTTCTTTTTTTTACATCACTTAACTTTCTCACTTTATGTTATTTTCCTCGAAATCCTTGCACAAATGCCATAAATTTTCTGTTGGAATCTGGAATCGTCAATATTCGATATTTTTATCATTATACTGAAATATGTCGTGAATCGCAGGATTGCCATTACCAAGAGAATTTATAAAGTAATACGAAAGAACAATATAAACTTACTTGTCTTCCTAACAATCTTGATCGTTCTTCCAATTCCTTGATTTTTAATTCTTTAATTTTTTTATCATTGTGTTGATTCTCTTAAAATTATGATTACAATCTTTATGTAAAAAATATTTGATAAATCATTTACAGACTTACTTGATACAGCGGCTTAAGATGTTTTTCCAATCATTGTTTAAGTCCATTTAATTTATATTCTAATTTACGTTTCTTTTCTTGTTTTTGTTTGATTTCTGTCATTACTGTTCTTGACTCTTCTATAGATCTTTGCTATAAATGAATGATAAATGAGAACCAACAAATAATAATATAACTATCGATATTAAATAAAAGGTTGAATCACCAGGTCTTCTTGAAGATTTTCTTTTTTTTTATTCCATTTTTTAGATTCCTTTAATAATGTTGCCAAACCATCCGAAAAAGTTTCATCTTTTTTAAAATATGTTCCATTTAACGATACGCACTGAAATTACAATTGACGAATTAATAATATCATAAAAACAATAAGTAACTAAATTAACTTGGCTTTCACATAGCACTCGTATTTATGTCAATATTTTTCCTTTTACAAAGATCCGAGGTTTCATCATCAGTTTTACATATGAGTGCGTTTCCTACAACGTGATGTACATACAACACGTCGAATTTCTTCAGAGTCACAATCCATAACCCTTAGCGCTAGTTTTACATCTGGTTCACCTTTTAATTTGCTCTTTATGTAATACGCATTAAAATAGTAATCTAAGTAAAATCAGCAAGTACAAGAAAATAACTTAAAAGTATATCTTACTTTAAAACATTGTTAAATGGTTTCGTTTCAACAGTATTTACCGGAAAATGCGTTTCATTAATTGAAAACTAATTTTACTAACTAATTTTAATATTTATACAATAAACTGGACTTTTACTTTTGAAATTAGTATTCGGAAAACATTTTTCTTTAACACCAAAAATAATTAACTGAGAGAATCATCAATAATCATTATAATTCATTTGCGAAATAAAACCTTTATGATTGGTCAAGTTCAAGCCCGTAAATGGTCGACGGTGACGTTATAGCTTTTCGCTTACTTTATTATAGAGGTTTTAGCTGATGGGTCCATCCAAATAAAAACCACAAAGTTTGGAATTATGAAATATTTAAACTAAAAATATAAGTCATAAATAGTATTAATTACTTAAATTTGGTTTTACTTTAGTGTAAAAAAAGGGATTAAAATTTTAATAGTTAACAATGACAGACTATGAATATTGTTCTGATTACAGTTAAATTTTCGGATGTTACAAGTAAAATAAATTTTAAATTCATAAGCAAGGTAAAGAAAGAGCGCGCGCAGCGCGCCTGTTCGTAAAACATAATATTCGAACCGACTCGACAACGGTCATGTAGGCATCTGCCGAACCTACCGATGTGCACATGAGTTTCGCAGCTTGACAACGCCGCAAAACTCCGAAGTTCCGTTGTCGCACGTAAAACACAGATTCGTTTACCAAACATCAACAGGTTTTGCCGGAGCGATGTGATTTTAAAATGGATCTGAGGAAGAATTAAGAGACGTGGCCTGAGGAAGAACTCGCCGTCGCATCGTTACGATAAGGGCATAAAAAGAACGAATAATTGTTGATACTGCTCGAGTCTTATACTCGACGATTACAAGTATAGTAATGAGCGATGCTCACCTTGAGGTAAGCGTTTTGAAACGTCAAACTCTTTCTTGTTTTGAAAGTTGCTTTATTTATGACAAAACTGAGGCAAGTTTTGAAAAGATTAGAAATATTGATGAAATAAATAATGGTTAAATCGAAGAATTTATGTGATCTTTATAGTTGACGTTTGAAGACTGTCAGAAAGAGAAAAGATACCAAAATTTACAGAGAGAATTAAAGATTGCTTCTCTCAAAAGAATGGATCGAGCCAAAGCCAGTGATGCATCAAAAAGTCAATTCAGCTCGTCTACATGGCCCAGTATGTCAAGTATCAATGCAGATGGATTAGATACAAGTTGTGCAATGGGTGCACCATCCTTGCAGGTTTCAAGGGTCGAAAGTGAAGTGGTGTCATCCAGTACTAATTTGCGCAAAATATTTCCACCCCATAGGGGTAAACATTTTGGAAGACCACCAATGGCTACTTCCAGTGTTAAACTGTTTCCGGTGAATAATGACAAAGATCGGGCTATGATGCCACCACCACCTTCTGACTTGATGTTTGTAAATAGAAAGAAATTGTGTAATATAAATCTAAAGATAAAAACTCAAAATGAAGAAAGTAGCAGACAAGAAATGAATGTTGAATCTACAAATTCTGCCGTAAAGATGTTCACAGAAAATTCTTCTACAGATTACCAAGACAGTAACAGTGCCGTACAATCTGGTTCAAATGATTTAAAACAGTATAGAGTGTTTACTCACTGGCGAGTCCTTTTAAATGATCAAGGACAACTAATTATCAAAGGAATTCTAGAATGGTATGATTTAGTTGTATTTTTATTAATTAGTTAAACATTTTTTTTTTCTTTTAGAAATTAGCACAATCAAATATTGAATACAACTATATTGCAAACTATTTAACTTTTTTAGTGGGAAAGTAGCTAGAAGTAAGCCAATTGTACAAAGACTTGCAAGCAATAAAATAAAATCTGTATATAACCATATTTACATTTTAGATGGTAATATAGTGGATGACAGAAATGGTAAGTAAAATAAAATTTTAAAATATGTTGAGATATAATAGACATAAATTATAATTTAAATTTTATAGAGTTACCAGATTATATTTGTGGAAAATTTCACAATGGATTTCCTGATGATTGGGAAAATGTTTATCAATTGTGGAAACATTATGTAGTTGAAGGATGTCCAGTATTATTTAGATGGCCTACCCCTATAACTGACAGTGATGATGATATACATAGTGAAATCACTGATTTTGTTTACATTACGAAAAATCAATATCAAGAAAAGTCTGTTCCTCTCAAATCTGGTTTTAATAATGTTTCATCGAATGTTCAATCGGATAATAATCAGAATCTAGAAAAATCAAATGATCAACAGGTGAACAAAGTTGTATCTCCAGTTCGAATTACAAATAATGACAAAATAGATTATTCTAGGCATTCTATGGAACCCAAAGACATTAATACAAATAATGAAAATGGAATGGAATGTAGTGGAGGCTCTCATAGTACTAGTAGTAATACCACTTCTAATTTAAAAAGTGCAAGTTATCTGTATGAAATAATAAAAGGGGATAAACTTCGTATAATATTATCAAATCTTGGAGACAAAAATTGTGCTCCACAATATCTTGATAAATTTATTGAATTAATTGACTGTTTGAGATACGTTTTATCGTACACACCAAACACCTACAATGAACAAAAGAATAAACAAAATACTTCACCATCCAGAAATCAATCTCAAAATTGCCAAAAATGCAATACTTCAACTTTATTATCCGAATCCCAAGATATACATAGAGAAGAACAAGTTAATAAAATTACAAAAAAAAATGACAGTGTAAATTCTACAGTAGAAAAACAGTCTCAGAAAGAAACTCATCAACCACAAGAAAATTGCATTAAATCCAAGCCTCTTGAACCGAACGATATTGAAGATGAGTCTTCAGATAGTGATGTTTACATGGGCATTCCACATGTATCTTTGAATCACCTCATAAAGTCAAATCCATCGAGACTTACACGATACAGACAACGTAAAAATCATAGTAGAGATGGAAAAGATATTAGTAGGGAAAAACTAAATCAAGAACAAGTAAAACCTGTTCCAAATCAGCAAATTCAACAATATGATTCTAGTGTAAGTATCATAGAAGATGAATTTGACAAAACACAGCAGAAAAAACAAAAAAAACATTGCAGTGGACAAATGTTCAATGAAAAAAAAATGGTAGATTATGAAAATTCTAGTTCCCAATGGCTTAGTAATTCTGCTAAGGAAATAAGTAAATTTAATAACTTAGAAAAGCAAAAGCCTACAATCAAAAGTTCTGAACCAATCCATTGTAAGGTAAAAATCAAGCATCGTCTACATGATAGAAACAATGATAATTCAGATGTTAGTATACTTGAAGATGAAGTGTTGATTAAAAAACAAGTAATTTAATTGTTTTTATTAATAATATTCCTATATTTATTATAGATTTAATTATATATTGTTATTTTTATTTACTAGAAATTATCAAATCACAGAAGTGATACAGTCAAAAATCATCAGAGTAAACAAAATGTGAATAATGATTTATTAGACCATCCTTTTCTTACTTATGACTCTGACAAATTTCCGGAACTGAAAGAAAATGATATGCCTCTTCAAGTGAGATACTTATTATTTAAATTACGCAAAAATAATTTTTATTATATTAAGTTTAAAATTTATTCATAGGCACAAGAAAATATTTACGGTAAAACTAACAAACAGGAATCTGGAATCACAAAAGATGGAATAGAATATAATTATACATCTTCTGACAGAAAAAAAAGACCAGTATATGAAGTAATAGGCCAAACTGATCCCTTTGGTTCAAAAGAAAATCCAAAGGTATTGACACATTGGACCCCTTGGGTTGTATACAATGATCATAGACAAACGTATTTGAAATTTGAAGGAAAATTAGTAAAGTAAGCAATGTTTAAAACGGGCTTGTTATCAATCAAATTAGTTTTTAGATAATATTTTTTTTTTATATTTATAGTGAAGCAGGACACATCATCCATAGAAAATTCATTACAGGCGCCATATCACGGAGACATTCACTAAAACTAGTGGAAACTGTAAATAACGAATATTTTCTTCTAGATGGAGATCTTAACGATACAAAACATGGTAAAAATTTCCTAATGATCGAAATCCTCTAAATCCTTAAAATGATTTATTTTTATATATTTCATTTTCAGGTATACCTAAGGAATTAATAAAACAATGCCGTGCTGGTTGCCCATTGAAAATACACGAATTTTGTGAAGAATGGAGAAAGTTAAAAGAAGGTAGCATTCGCAAATTGTATTAAACAATATTTTGTTTCTTATTGTTTCACATTTTTTAAAATTTTTATAATAAAAGAATCGTTGAAATAATGTAGATTCCAATTTATCATTTCCCCCTCATCATTTTAAAAATTAAGTTTGATTAAATAGGTGCATTAAATAAATAAAAATTTATTAATTAATTCAAAACCAATTTATTAAAACTTAAAATGACTTAGAGAAATGCAAGCTTTCATAGGAACGAGTTCACATATACATATTTGTATTAATCAACATTCTTATTGCTATTATTCTTTAGCTGTAAAAATAAGTATGATTTACATTATAGATGAAAGGGTACCTACAGTGGACAACGAGATTGCTAATCATGCTAGTAGCAAAAGAGAGTTGATTGTGCTAGCAACAAAATTAAGTCCTAAAAAACTAATGGTACGTAATTTTTAAAGATATTGGAATTGCTAAGTGATATTAAAAATCAAATAATAACTCAATTTAATCTTTACAATAGGCACCTAACGAACGACAATTACAAAACAGTTATAAAAACAGAGACAATCTAAACCCCAGAACAAGTTCTACAAAATCTATGAGATTTAATAACAACGCACATGATGCCGAAATAATACGAAGAAAGTCAAAAAAGCGGTTGGCGATAAAATCTTCGTCTAGCAGTAGTTCTGAGGATAACGAACCACCTAACAATTATGAAAATGTAAAGTTAATCCATGTAAACAAGAATGACAAATAGTGTCTTTTTAAGGGAACGTATGAAACTAATACCATCCTTTAGAGCTCAAGAGTGTAAATTATAAAGAAAATATAATTCCTCGAAAAATGCAGACAAAGATGTTATCCCCATTTAAACTAGTAACTTATTTTTCCAAATTTTTATCTCATTTGGATTTGAATCAGTATTAAATAATATTATTAGATTTATACGACTCTTTTTTAACAGCTAAAATATTGCAACTTCTTTTAGTTCAACTACTTTTCCTTTTGTTTTATACAGATGAGATCTAAACAGTTATCAAATGAAAATACGCAGAGAGATTCTTATCTAATGGTAAGTTTAATGCTCATTTTATAGATCAAAGCTCTGTTACAGAATCATTAAAATGAAATACCTACATTTTCTTTTAGCAAACAGATTCTAGAACAAATGTAAAAATATTAACTGAGTCTGCTTATAATGTTAAACTAAGAAGAAAAAGACAAAAACTTGACATTAAAAAAAGTTATCAAGAAACGGAAGTTCAACATAATCTGTAAGTATATTTCGCGCTTTTTCAAAAAAATCCATTAGCAAAGCAATAATCTTTATGCATTGTAATAGAAGACCAAGGATTTCTCCCAAAATCCCAGACTCAGGACTCATGTGGACATTGGAGAAAGGTCAGCAATTCCATGATATACTTTCAGATGACCAGGTTTCTGTTTTAGCCAAATAAGATGAACTTATAGACTATCACGGATTCGATGACTAAATTGTATATATATATATTTATAACATCTGTTTAATTTAATAGTGTTAATCAATATATTATTTTTGAGAGAAGAGTTTATTTAGAAAATTAAGTTTTTTCATCCACCGTGAAAATCACGTTGCTCTCTTGTGTGTATTTCTGTAGTTGTACATTTATTCTAACCGACTTTCATAATTCCATTACAATGAATAATTTATCAATGGAATTTAAAGTAAATTCGCACGTAATTTGTAAATATTTAAACGCCTGAAAAATGTAAGCTTTTATTTTTATATGTATATAGTATTATGGAAATGATGACAGTATTTTTATAATAAAAATAGAAGGTTGTTATGTTTTATTATATTAAAGAATTTGCGTATTTTCTTAATTTGTATATTACAAAAATATAAATATTTTTAACAAAATAAAAACATCATATGGCTATGATTGCATAAAAAGATCTACTTACCCTGCTTGTATTAATTTATCTTAAATAACAATATTTCAATTGACATATGCAAAAAATCTATTTGAAGATGCAAAAATATTAAACAGCAAATTAATTTGATTTGACTTTAAAAAGTCAGCAAAATAATAAGTCACTAATAAATTTCTCGTGAATAATGAAAATCAATCTTGTCTAAATTATCGAATAGCATCGTTAAACGGAGTAGTCAATTTTAAAGAAATCAATGTGACAAGGTGGCGTCATTTCGACTCGCAGTAGGTAATATTTTCCGTTCGAACAATAAAACTCAATTGATACTCGTATATGCTAGTAATAAATACACGTTAAATAAAACTGTATATGCTAGTAATAAATACACGTTAAATAAAACTGTATATGCTAGTAATAAATACACGTTAAATAAAACTGTAAATTTTATGATTCGCGTGATAAATATGATTTTCACATAAGATTTCAGGATGCAAATTCAAGTTGAAAAAGACATTTATTTAAATAGAATGTTAAACAGATTATCATTATAATTATTATTGGCACAGAAGTATGTCGCAAATTTATAAAAAATAAATATGCAAATATCAAAAATTATATATTGTGTATATATATTATATGTGTGATATTAAATGAAATCAAAGACCGGTGTAAAGATGAGTCAATGGAAAAGAAGTCTTATTTTCACTTTGCACTTTGTATTTAATGACACTCATGTTCTTTAACAATATGGTTTTTCATTATAACTAATTCATCAAACGACTCTTCTAACGGATCTATGCCATTCGACCAGTCCTAAAAACTTAAACGTAAAAAAGTCAAAGCGACGCTCTCTCGTTTCTCATTGTCATGAAGGTATCGTTTTTCGTATAGATTTTTATTCCGATTTTGCTCGGCAGCGAAATAAATGAATTCTCGAGCATCTTCCTCACGCTGAGAAAATAAACTATTGACCGTGCTACATCGAAATAACCGCATTGTTATTCGGAACCAATGGTCATTGCTGAACAACAGTTCACGAGAATCTGATTTTCTCAGCGGCAATTTCAATTTGATTTCGGAGAATTTTTGAATTTTAAAAGCATGCGTTCGTGTATCTGCCTTGCTGTTGAAATCACTGAAAAAACGGGTTGAACAAAATGCTCGCTATTACGCGTTCGTTAGTTAGGAAAAATTTAAAGCTTTATGCATTGTAAAAAGACTGGTTTGTATTTTGTTCCTCAGTCATACAAAAAGTATAAAAGTGACTGTCAGAACTGGGAGACGCAGAGGTATCTTAAAATTCAAAAACTCCTTTGTCAAATAGCTTGTATGTGTGTATGTATTTTATATTAAAATTCGTTTTATTCGAATAAACCATTTCTTCTATTGTTTACGGATTGCGTATAACTGGCTATGCTTAATTAAGAATATATAATCATTTGTGTTAGATTTCTTGCTTTCGTTAAAGAGTATACGCTTTTTCTCCTTTGCAGTATTATGCGATTAATGAGACTTTCATCACAATTTTCCTTATTCCCATCTCTCTAGGCTTACACGAGCCAATTGCAGGTACTACTCTTAAGTAATTAAGGAAGTCAATGTTCTGTAATCAAGGAAGCAAAATTCGCCACAATATAACATGCTCAGTGCAAATGACATATAAAAAGAAAAAGAAAATACGCTATAATAGTCGTATAATAATACTCTACATACAACAAAATCGCTCGACGAAACGCCGAAGAAACGTGAAAATTTGAAGAAAAAAATGAGATTTGCCGAAAATCAGCTGCTTGCGCGCATTCAATAGTTTATTTTCACCATCGATGAAAAATCATCTCGCTTTCGTATATCTATAAAAATGAAAATTTCTTGTCCCCGTATGTATGCGTGTATTTGTGGAATATAGTGTTCTCTCGTTTTCGTTATACGGTTTTATAAGCATTTGAACGTCGGATTATACAAAAGAAAACGAGCCGTGCCGTCGCCAGGACGCTTTTCTACGCTCGTTTCGCCTAAGTTTTTTTTTCGGGTATTTTTCCCCCTCCTTATATGCCTCGATTTTTTCACTTATTCTCACTTAGATATACGAACCGCGCTTTACATTCACAAAAAAGATACTACACATCGGTGCGCGCACGCTAAAAACATTTTTTGCTTTTCTTTTCACTCTTTCTCGCTACATACTTGTTTTTCGCGATTGGAAAAAATGGCTGGTGTGGGTGGTGTGCGCGCGACTTTGATCGTCTCGAATGAGCCGTGCAAGTTTGATAGACATTTTGAATAAATAGACTCACTGCACCTGAAATATACAAAATTTGTTTTTTTAATCAAATTTGTTTTTTTTTCACTCCCTCTCTCGCATCTACTACAACGCGTACAACACAATTGCTTATCGTGATTTTTCCGCTTTGTTTTTTTTTTCTTAAAATATTTTTCGACTAATATTAAATACTTATACATTATAACAAATTTACACAGCTCATTCAAAGGCTATTTACAATGAAGTCTCCCACGACGTTGTACGATTGTTTCACTTTTTTGTAATTTTTTAAATTCCCGGCTACCATTTAATACTTCGTTTTCATTGATTCGCATTCGGTAATATGTTTCTTATGAACATGTAGTACGGTCCTTGTTATTTTTTTTCTTTTTTCTATTAAAAAATCTGACTCGTGCCGACCTAACGAACAAAAGTACATCGAATTCGAATTAGTTCATTCCTTTTATCCATTTCATTATGTATATATGTACAAATTATTAGATTCTCGGACACGTGTTTCGTAGATTTCGCCTTTTCTTAACTTTCACTTTGTTACACAAAAGAAAATCAAACGTCACAAAGATTAGTTTGATTAAGAAGTCGCATATCAACCGCATCCATTTCCTTCGTTATCGACGCCAGTCTTACGATTTTACTTCTCTTCGTGATAGAAGTACTTAGCAGCGTTTCAACGACACAATTGAAAAATCAATGAAACGTTTATGTATAAAAAACATCCTTTATATCTACGCTGTACATAACAAAAAAATACGTACAAAAGGCTGTTCGAAATTCGAATACGCCGTTGTTGGCGTTACACGTGTACAAAAATGCAAGTATTGCTAGTTTACAATGCTAGAACGCTGCTAATGCTTGCAAAATTCATTTGCAAAAAGGAAACGTAAGTGAAATACTGACGAGGATAAGATGGAAATTCGCGTTGTTGGTATCCGGCATCTTGTTAAAAGTCGTGTGTGGCAGTTGGACGATTGAATGAAATGAATTTTTTTACTTTGTCGTCTTATGTAGACCTCAAAAATCTATACCAAACAGGTAGTAAATAAGATACACATTATGCATTATTTTATCTTGTATATTCTATAGATAAATATAATAACCGAGTGTGTATGAAAAACGTAGACTATTACATTTTTGTTATCTTAGGTGGGATTCCTTACAATATCGTAATAATAAATGTAAACATATGTCACATGAGTGTTTATTTTTCTGTACTCTTTATTGTTTACGTTAGAACGCAAAGATGATCAAGTATGCATCTGCTATATCGTTACTTTATTATGTCCAAGTTTTTTTTTATATACTTAGATTGCTTTGAAAATCTATCATTTAGCCATTTATACGCTCGCTTCTCGCCCTCGCTATAATTCGTCTCTCGGGCGTCTTTCGCGACCGTTTTTTCAGAACGCACGAGGTCAAAGGAAATGGGAATAAAAGAAAGGTACATAAACGATCATGTATATATGGATGACAATGCTGACTTTGGTGGTGACAGACGAAGGGGAGAAAGAAAAAAAAAGAAATGCAGAGAAAAAGGAGAAATACATCAACAAAACTCGCGGCCTAAGCGCATCGGATATCGATCGCCGGATACTAAACAGACGGTACGTGTAGTTGTATGTGTTTGCATATGTGTGTCCGTGTGTGATAATACGGATTTTTGGTGCGCAATGAGAGATCTTTGAAGCAGTCCGCTGCTACTACACTTGCATACGACTCTTCTTCTGTGTATGTATGTATTCGTGGGTCTTTGTATTTGTATGTGAGTGTGTGTCCGAATACAAAAACGAGTATTATAAACGGTTTTCTTCCCTTTTTTTTGTTAATGTTAATGCAAGTATAAATATGCATGACTTACAAAGTCTAATATAATTGGTTAATCGCTAAATACGCAGTCGCTTTTCGCCTAGAGTATAGTACGGTTTGACTCGATTCGATTTCGGGAGGGTAGTATATAGGCAGAGAAAGAATGAGAGAGTGAGTCGAGAGGAGTGAGTGATTGATAGGGACGAGGATTGAAGGGAGATTTCGTTTATCATAATATTTGCTTCCTTTCATAAATATAATTTTAATGTATGAGAGATGATACGAGGCATCGCGCGGCCAATGTTCCATTAAAGCGCCAATGTCTTCCTGTAAAAATCGAGCATTGACTATGTTGTAGTACTCTCTTCATTTCTATTTGAAACTTACAAGAGAGCGTAGCAACAATCGATTCAGTTATTATTTTTGGGAGAAGCTTTGAGAAAGATTTAAAATATAAATAGGAGAGATAATATAGACACGTTTTCTTTTAATGTAAAAATGAATTTAAATTAATTTATTTTAATAAAACTTTTTTCATGGTTTTTTTCGAGCAAATAAAATTTCAAGAAAAAAATTATACATATCGAAAATCGCATAAAATAATCTGAGAATCGTCGATAGCTATAAAACACATGATAAACGAGGCAAAAAGCATCGTCGCTCGCTCGTACGCACACGTTCTCTTTGCATATATACACACATGCACATAATTATGCATACACGTAACCTTTAAACTGCGCTCGAGGCCTGTTTATACTCGAAAACGCCGCAATCGGTTATCTTTCAAATGCGAGCGCGCGCGAGTTTTATCGACCCCAAAGTCGCCGCTAATAAACAGGCACTTCACCGGATTCTTTAACGTACGAGAGAGCGATTCTTAGCCGCGATTATTACGCGCGTGAGGTCGACGACACCAACGATATATAAAAGATTCTCTCTCTCTCTCTCTCTCTCTCTCTCTCTCTCTCTCTCTCTCTCTCTCTCTCTCTCTCTCTCTCTCTCTCTC
>UXGD01005874.1:0-13577 GCA_900474315.1 Torymus auratus
GGGATTACAAAAAGTTTGGTAATTTTTACTGAAATTTTTGTAATTTTTACTGATTTTCTTCTCTCCGTGTATATATTCATAGCCGTTAATTCTAAAGAACTTATCGAGAAAAATCCTTGGAAAGAACACGTTCGCAACGCCCTTGACGAGAAAGCTGCTATCGCACGCGCGCACGGACAAATTAACTGACGAACTCTTCGTGCCGGCGAAGTAACCGCGCGCGAGCCTTATCTTCACTTAAGTCGGAGGAGCGATGTCCGGTCGAGGCCGCCCCTCGTGTGAGCAGTACTTACCCGCGGTTTTGCGTATAGGTCAGCCTGATCGATGCTCCAGCTGCACGCAAAACTTATACGCGAAGCTCATTTCGCCTTTCTACGGTGCGAATTTGTGTATTCGTGGGTGTATATTTGAACTTATTTTTCTTTTGGAGGTCGATATAAATATTTTTCGTTGAGTTTAAAACACTTTTGTGAAATAACATTGAGTAATGCGAAATTGGCTTAATATCTTCGAATCTTGTGGTTTAAATATTAACAAAAAAGACAAAAAAGCCTTCTGCGTTCAGTTCAGACAGCGAATTTTATTGACACTCCTCCTTTTCGTCGCGAAATCAAATAAAGCCAAAGGCTTTGTGATCTCCTCTCCCTCTCGAGGACTTTAACTTCGAGTTGGCAAATTAATGGAAATCAGTCCTCGCGGCGCAGTTCCGTTAGCTTCCGATTGACTAGTCGCCTCGCTCGAAAGAATCGCGAGCCCGGACGGGGGACTTCCTCGTCGCGGGTTAATCACTCTCCAACTTTTGCCTCTATGCGTCGGTCTGTACTCGCGTATAGACGCGAGAGTTAAAAGATGAGGAAGAGTTCAGAGAAATGAGTGAGGAATTTAAATGAGCGTGAGAAAAAGGTTTTGTAATGCTTGTTGTCGGAAAGCTTGAAATACTTTATCTTATGGGAGTAGTCGAGATCTTTGGTTAGATTGTTTCTATTGTTAATATTATTTAACTACCAATAACTTAAGTTTATAAATGAGAATGTTTTCTACATTAAAAGAAATGTAAGTTATAAGATGTAATCTGCAATAAATCCTAGGAATCGATTGATTAAGAAAATATTTAATGTTTTTTGATTAAGGTATTTTTTTAATAAATTATCAATAATCCAATATCCGGCAATATGAACTGAAAATATATTTATCTGCATATTTGCATTCTCAAGTTTCTGATTATACTTTTTCCAGCTAATCGATAAAACATTTTTTATTCCAAGCCATTGAAAATATAAAAATTACCACACCACCTCCAATAACTTGCTATTTATTTTACCACCAAATGTAATCACAACACATCCAAAGTCTCGCAAAGAGACTCCAAACTTCTGAATTCATATTTTACAATTTTACTATTCAAATTTATACTTCCCTCGACGGACAACAATCCTTCGCAGACGATGTCAAACCCTTCGTCTTCGCCACTTCAGACACGCTCACAAAAGGACGGCGGCGGCGTCTAGACTGTGCCGCAAGATCGCGAATAAGGAGCCACCGCCGGTAATTAATGGGGCCAGGGCAAATTTGCAAAGCCATTTCAAGTTTTCCTCAGTCTTCCTCGAATCGTCGCCGCCGCGGCCGCACTAGCGGATAATAGTTTACCGGCGCGATCGGACCGCGAGCGTATAACGACGTTGGTAAACTTTGCGCACTTAGCACCTTACACTCGCGCTCTCTGGAACTTCGATTTTAGAGAGAGAGAGTGAGAGGAAGTGCGCAGTCACCAGTAGAGGAAAGGGTAATCGGGGCTAGTTATATTTGGACGGTTTTTAATTAAACGGTGCTAGGGTTATTGGAAGGAAGGTTGTATTGGTGATATTTTTTAAAACGATGCATATAGCTTTTATGAATGATGCATTCATGTAAGGAACCATTATTATTTTTGTTTTTGGAATATAGTTGACGTCATTGATAATATTGATACATTATTTGTCCATCGTAAACTGTATGTTGGTATAATAATCTCGCTGCCCGTATTTGTTCAAAGTTTTGTATAGATTAAATTACTTCGAATATTAATAGGTTATAGAACTATTTTTTGACGGCGGCGCCACACATTTATCATAAAATGACGTAATAATTCGCATAACGAAATATTATTCTATGAAAACAACGGATATTCAAATACTCAGATAACGTATTAATCAAATAATTACCAATGACGAGCGCAAAATGGGAATATTGGTGTTTATTAATCTGTTGTGAGTGTTTGGAAATATAACCGTGATGGAAATTATTGAGTGTATACCGATTGCAAATGCATATTGACACAAATATTTACTAATTTCAATGATAGCACGAAGCACGCAGAGAATTTGCAATGAAATCCACTTCATTTTATTATCATTGCTCTACATAAACATCTTTACTGATTGAAGTATACTGCAAATAATAAACAATACAAATCAAAAGCAATCTTCTTAACGTCGAACAAGTAAATTCTTCACGAAGAACGCAGTTCCGACAAATCTCACCTCACCGCTAACAAACCAAAACGAAGCATCGGAAATCGAATTTCACCGTCTATCAAAAAAGAAAAACTTCATAAAATAAAACTCTGTACTGGCAAACCACTCATTCACTTCGACCGCACATATTCCAGTGGCGAAGCGAAAAAAAAAACACGAAGCAACGCCAGCTACAGCCAACGAAAAAAAAAGAAAAAAAAAGCAAAATGGTCTCTAGTGTCTCTAGTGTCTCCTCGTCAACCGCGTCTCGCGCTCGCAGATTGAAATAAATTGATGAAATTGGCATCCCTCTCCCGGCTCTGCGGCTCGCCGCGCGGCGACGTTCGTTAACTGGCCGTAACAATGTATTAGCTCCCCTCCCGCCGCCGTTGCCGTCGTCTCCCCACTCCTCGGCCCATCCCCCACTCCGTCGGCTCCAGACATCCGCAGGCCACGCCCACCAGGCACCGCTCTAGCCAATCAGCGCGCTCGCGTCCCCCACTATTCCACCCTCAATCGATCCCTCACGCTCTCTCTCGCTCCCCTTCGATCTTGCGAGGCAGGGATAGATCCGTGCAGCGGCGGCGGCCGTCTTGCTTTCCGTTGGTCTTTTTTCCCGGCGGTGCAGCGCTCGCGTGTAGTGTGCAGCAGGAAGCCGAGCAAGTGCAGCGTGTGCCCGAGCGCGGGAGGAGAAAAGGAGATATAGATATATTTATAGTGCGAGACGAGGGAGACAGACCAAGTGCGCCCACGAGCGGAGAGATTTCAAATGCGGTGGACGATGGTGTGTTGATATCGTTATCTCGTTACGCTGAGGTTGCTGTTGTTGTTCAGTGCATGGCTCGCGAGGTGTCTCTGTGTCTGCGTGATTCTCGAGTGCTGTTGGGTTGTAGTTGTGTGGTGTCGATTTTTTATGTAGATTTTTGTGGCACATAAAAATTCATTGATTTTCTTTAACGGCTTGGAGAGTAATATTCTTTTTGTGAATTATTAGCATTGATATGTATGCTCTTTATAGATTTCTTTTTTTCAACTGCATTAATAATTTAGAGTTTCATCATGTAACTATGTATTGATAAAACTTTTGTTGCTCTGCATGATTTTTCGCCTTCATCAGGGTTTCATTTTATTAAGTAAATCTCAAAATTTAGTAGTTGCAGAAATGATGTTGTCAATAAATTATTATAAAAAGTGAAACAAAATTAGATAAAATATACTGTTTTTTTAAATACTGTTTTTTATGTAACAATCGAATTTCATTCGATAAATTTTTTATTAAAAATTACTGTGGCAGTCCGATAAAGTACGAAATGCGTTATAATTGTAATCTTTTACTAATCGCTGCACTAATCCTGGGTTTACCGAATCATCACCATAATTTTCATTAAAATTTCTTATTTCTAAAAGTATGTTACATAATTTGTCATCTTTACATCCCTCGTATTTTACAAAACAACCCTTTTTACCACGTACATTGACGATTTCCGTACACATTCAACGACCAGCCATCTTCAACTCAACTCATACCCGCCCATTCAACTTTTCTGACTCAATCCTCGCTCATCACAAAGCTGTCACACCTCGTACCGTCTCGCGCACATCCTCCTCTCGGTAATCACCAGCGACAGGCACAATGACCTCCCGCTTCCCTCAGCCACGCAAATCCATCGACGGCCAATATAATAACGCATTGACCAGCGTCAGCCGACAAAAAGTCGGACAGCCCGCCCCGCCTTTCTTCCCGCCGCAGCTTCTTAGCCGCTAATCTCCGTCGGACTTATATATACTCAAAAGTGCGCGCGACTCGAGAGCAATCATGTATGTTTTCTTTGTCGGCGCGCGCGTGTGTGTAAGTCTGCAGGGTATTTAGTCGGCAGTTGTAGCGGCTTTGTATGGTGTGCGTGTAACACGTGTTTCGCTTTTTGTGCGTGTATGTTGCTACTGTTGGAATGGGAGTTTTATATTCTATCCTGCTTACTTTTGCGTAGGCTCTTTATGCTTTGTCCGTATATGTCTTGATTCTTTTATGGTTATGACTGGAAGATTAATGTAGCTCAAAGGATGATTATGTCAGTTTTTTGTATGTGAAGAGAAAGCAAAGATTTTTTTAACGCGCATAAAGGTGTATAAATAGTAATCTTACCTTTTGATATAATAAAATTAACGTTATTTCAGAAAATTAGGATTACTCGAAAAATGATCTTTTTCAAAAATAATTATTATATTGATTAATTTTCTTTCTTCCAATAAAGCTAAATCGTATTATCCTCTACTCCACTTTTTTGTATATAAAAAATACCAACTAATTAACTTAATATTCAACATTTAAAACGAATAAACATATTCATTAAAACAATTACCGAACATTATTTGAGATTCAACTAAACCCAGCAACACCCGAAACCTCACCCGACAAAGACAGCCCTATGTACCAGCCTAATGATTAAGGCTGGCTTTAGCCCCGGGGACAATCGCGAGTTACAGGATGGGCGGGGCCGCGGGCGCGCACGCAAAAACCGCCTTCTGCGTGTGTGCGTATGTCACCGATGTCAACGTCTGTTCTACAAAGCTAGTTTGACGCAGATATTCCTTAATTCCCGTTCACACACGCGGGGGTGACGTTGTGGTAGCTTGCCGGAGGTGAACTGTGTCGATGTTGGTTGGATTGATTAAGGTTGAGATTAATAATTTTGCGATATTACTTGTTGAATATATCTTTGTTGTTGTATTTGTGTTCTTTTAGCGTCTCTTTCAAGTGAGTACACATAGTCAGATGTTTGAGCTCAAAGATATATATTGACCAAATTAGCCTTGACTTACAATCTTATTTTTCGTGTTCAAATTTTAATGTTGCTCAAATAATCCAATGAATCTATAAACATCCATACTAAATAATAAAAGAAAAAAACTACAACATTTAAATTGAGTACCTTTGTATCAACGCCACGCAAAAAAATGCGCAGTGCGCGTGCAGCTGTTCTTTTATTTTCGCCAGCCTAATTCACGAGAGCGACAGCAAAAATGACGCGCGCGCTACTATCGCGGGTCCCATTATTCCCCGCAAATGAAATTAAAACGTGGGTGTGTATAATTGCACCCTGGCCACGTACGGCCCAGAGATGTGAAAAGAGACGAGCTGTATAATCATCGGCGTTTTTCTGCTTAGGCGCGGTTTAAATCACATAGGGGGGCAAAAGAGTGTGAGGGCGAACAGGAAGAGATTAAATTACGCGCGAACATATGCCACTTGAACGATTGCTCCACATCAATGTGTGTTATACAGAGTCGCGCCATTATCGTTGCACCAATGGAAAAGCGTCGCTAAAAATAGAGCTGCTGAAGTGACGCGCTACGATGTTAGTTATGTAACGGTTGCCCGGAAATTTTCATAGAAGCGTCATTAAATTTCAAAGGATGTTATTTTGATGGTCAAATATAATCTAGTTTGAATTTATTTTTTAAGCTCAAACTTTGAATTTCAAATGAGAAAGTAAATATAATTACGTTATGCAGATTTATTGGAATCTTCTTTTATAATTGTTTGTCCACTTGAGAAAAAGAACCATTAACCATGTACCATTCTAAAATTAAATGTAAAACCACATCGATCCCAGGAGCTGATCACAAAACTAACCCCAACACGTGATTCGGTACGTCATTTACCGATGTCCATCCCTCGGTCGACTCTCATCAACCGCAGAATAATAAGGCCGAAGGCCACTTTTCCGTCCGAATCACAAGATAAAGAATCTCCCTCTCCCCTCCTCTCTTTATCTCTACCCAGATGTACGTATACTTACCGAGCAAAGAAAAGGCTGTGGCCTTTTCTCCTTCCCATTGCGAGAAAAGAGACGAGCCAGCGGGAGTAGCATTCAGACGGATTTTGCGTGTGTGAGTATTTCATGCAGCGCGCGCCATCCAATTCCAGCCGTCATTCCAAGTTCAAATATAACGCCATTCCGCGGAGCAAACATTTCCTCGAGTCGTCGTCGTCGTCGTCTGCAAACGTCGCGATATATATACCTCTTCGGGGAGGAAAAGAGAGAGAGAGAGCCTTTTGCGTAGTGCTGACCATTTTGCATCTCATTCAGACCAGCCATTCAGTTCTCCCTTTTTCGCGTATATGCGAGTTGCTTTATATGCGCGCGCTGTAGGATCCGAATGAAAACTTACTTGTAATACACGTCGCTTTTATTAAGTAACGGGAGGATTAAATTTTTAGCTCGGGGCTAGAGGGTTGGCCATTTGGGTTGGCTGAGGTTTCCTGATGGTTTTAACAACCTTTTAGTCAGAGGATCCTTTTGTCATGCAGGGTTTGTACATATACATAAAAAATCGTACTGTAGTTAAAAATCTGTGACATCATTGAAGAACCATCGAAGCAGGATTAATGCGTTAAATACGACAGTTTTTTTGCACAAGTACAAGAGACTGTCCGTGCAAAATCAACCGTTTAGCAGCCCCTATGATTTTGCGATTTTTTCCGTCAACACACGAGGGCCAATTGAGCGAACATAATGACGGGGCCACATGTGTCATTTCCACTTACGACAGACATGTGGGTTCCGCTCTCGACGTAAATGTTCACTTTCGCGAATACGCTTTTGAGGACACTGACTCACTCCTGCCAGCGAGTCGAACGCTCGAAATTATCAGATTTATCATCGATTAAACGAAATCTATGGGCGGCGTAAGAGCCCTGACGTGTATAAAACCAAGAGGGCGGTACTAAGTAACTAATCGATAAGTTTCCATATGGAACTATGCAAAAAAGGTTATTAAAGAGGCCCACCGGTACGTTAAATCGTGCACTTAACATGCAAATTTTATTCATCAGCCCTCGCGTTACGTATACACGAGGCGTTAAAGTGAGGGTCGTATATTTTTACCTACTCCTCTTTTTTCTCCAGTTTTCACGCCTCCAAGCAGCGTAAACTAGCTGCCCCTCGCGTTCATACATACCCTTCACTTAATTCTCGCTGCTTGCATGAAAACTAATCCTCGCTTCGTTCTTTGCTGTTGCAGATTGACGCTATGCAACCGTTCTCCTCGAGCCAGACAATGGAGACGGAGACCCCGACGAGTCTGCCACCCGACCGGGTGACCTCGCCCACGCCATGTCGCAACCTGACCTTCTCGATCGCCAAGATCATGGAGCCGGACAAGAGACTCAGCAGCGAGTCCAGCCAGTCGACGGCCTCGGTGACGACGACGTCACCGGCCGCGGCAGCTTCGGCAATACTGCAGCAGGCGGTGCCCGGGCTCTCACTGAGCTACTCCGCGCATCTCGAGTCCGCCTTCAAGAAGTACGTACCGACCTTCAGGCACCACCAGAACCTCCTTCAGTACTATCCGTTGCTGCACTATCATTCGAATCCCCTGCTGCGGTCGTTTGCCGCACCGCCGCCAGCAGCAGCGGCTACGGGTCAGAGCAGCCGATCGCCACCGCCGTCGAATTCGGTGACGAGGTTGTCCCTGTCGCCGACGGGATCATCGCCACCGGCGAACCAGATGTCCAGGCTGTCGCTGTCTACGTCGAGTTCATCCGAAGAGCTTGTCTGCACCAGCAGCCGGGAGAAGAAGAGCTCGTCGACGTCGCCGCGCGACTCGTCGGGCAACAACCAGAAACAGAAGACCTTCACCTGCGCCGAGTGCGGCAAGGTCTTCAACGCTCACTATAATCTCACCAGACACATGCCCGTGCACACGGGAGCACGGCCGTTTGTCTGCAAGATCTGCGGCAAGGGCTTCAGGCAGGCGAGCACGTTGTGCAGGCACAAGATCATCCACACCGCGGAGAAGCCGCATAAATGCCAGACCTGCGGGAAGGCCTTCAACCGTAGCTCCACCCTCAACACGCACACGCGCATCCACGCCAATTACAAGCCCTTCGTCTGCGAGGTATGCGGTAAGGGCTTCCATCAGAAGGGCAACTTCAAGAACCACAAGCTCACGCATAGTGGCGTGAAGGCCTTCAAGTGCAACATCTGCAACAAGGCCTTCCACCAGATCTACAACCTCACCTTCCACATGCACACGCACAACGATAAGAAACCCTTCAGCTGCAAGATCTGTGGCAAGGGCTTCTGCCGGAATTTCGACCTCAAGAAGCACATGAGGAAGCTCCACGACACGGGATCGCCCATACCCATGAGCAGCCTCAGCAGCTCGGGTGGCAGCCAGAGTCACAGTCAGCAGTCAGGATTCTCGCCCGTTCACCATGGCGCAGCCTCAGCGCATGCGTTTGTGAGTCCGTTTCTGCTTCCACCACCTGGGTCCAACAGTTACCTTAGCAAAATGTTGTGACAGGAGGGTGTGCAGTTCGCCAGGAAGAACCAGTGCCCGCTGATCCTAGCGCCGCCCTGCTATCCTGCCGACCTGGGCTCCTTGGTGCAATCGTCGAAGTGAGGACGGAGGCCGAAGAGACGATGTTCTTATGGAACGCGGACGAATCTGTGCTGTGAAACGAGATAGAGAGAGAGACGAGATTAGTGAATTAGGAATGTCTGGGGACTTTGAGCCAGTAGACAGTGATCGCAAGGGATGAGACGTCCCATGCGGGGGACTGAAATTATGTGGACAGTAACGGTTAAATATCAATTGCATATTAACAACCAACTACCTCATTTATCATCTACAATGTGTCGTAGACGTAGATCTACAGTTAAGGACCAATGCAGGGTTCGGAAGTAGTTGATATATTTGTCATATTGTTTCAGCGTTTAACGATGTTTAACAATATGTCTCGTACTGTGGAATGTCATCAGAAAAACTGATATTTTTTTTAAGTTAAATTTCGAAACAAATTTTGTCAGTTCAGTTGGTTTTTGAAATTTCTATTTTAACGGTTTAATACAGTTTGGTTGATAAAAGTAACGACATTTCTAAAATACGACAACTAAAAGTGACAAAATATAAGTAACATTCCATCATATTTGTCACAAAGTAATTCTTCTAGTCGCGGTCGTAAAGCGCGAAAATATTGAAAGACTGCGCATAACCGAATAGCAACAATCGCTAGATAAAAAAATGAAAAAGCACCAAAGTAGCACAACTACTTTTCTAGCAACTAATAGCAATACTGTAAACGTATAAATATTTATACCGTTCATATCTTTCAGCTATATCTTGCATTTGGCCGTACATCTGGGTGTTATTTAAATTTTTCATGATTCATTTTCATTGCAACCTTCATTTAAAAAAAAAAAGAACAGCAATTTGCACATTTATGCAAATATATTTTTCTCTGAATATGGTTTATGCTTATATTCTTAAAATTGTTACAAAAGGCGCACTAAACACTTCTATTCTTAAAATAATGCTAAGCTATCGAAATGCAACGATAATTGTGCTCTGTACTTTTATTAATCCTATTTTTGGAATATGATGCGTTAAGCGAAAATTCATGGTTACACATAAACAAATACACACCTCCATATGCAAATAAGTCCCGTTCACTCTGTGTGACTAGGCAATTCCAATTTGATATTAAGTTCATACAGTGCTAATCAAAGATTGGTTTGTCGGGGGGGTTAGCTAAACGAGCGAGAGAACCACTGTGTTATAAATTACGCTTGTACATATAATTGTAAATATAGACATAATATGCGTCAATGAAATCAGAGGACATTACGGGAATCAAAGTGAAAATTAATGATATCTCATGTATATTAATCAAAATTAGGATTGGTTATGCAGTTTAGATCTTGATTTGAATATGTATTTTGTCGTTATAGATAAAATTCGAAACGTGTACAGGTATACATTTAGTTTTAAAATATTCTCTAATCAAATCATTAAAAAAATGTTGTAAGACTATTAATATGGAAAGAAACACTTATTTTTTGTTATCTTGCAATAAAAAACATTGTTTAAAAAAAAAAATAAAAACTTTTGATATTACAAGGTATTTTATTTCATTGAAATTAACTGCTGAAAAACTCTTCTTAATGAATATTCGAATTAAATATTCCCAAAGAATAACATGATTACCCAAATCCAACGTTTCATAGACGAAGTTTGTATAAATCGGTGTGATAGTAGCTTTAAGCAATCGTAGGTAGCTAATAAACGACGATAAAAATGTTGGCCATTACTAATAAATATAAAATATTACCTCCGACGGACCTCGAAGTATCCGTAGCGGGGGTCGATTGTGTAATTAAGAGGATATAACTGCAATATCGTATGAGACGTGAAGAAGGATTGTAGCGATAACGTGTTATTGTATGCATCGTACGAGCCGCCATTTTGTATTTAAATTCGTCATACACAGACACTCTAGCCACCAACAAAGTTCGAAAAAAGAAAATAAACTAAAAAAAAAAAAGAAAAAATAAATAAATGGTCTAAACCAACTTTCTGACTCTCTTCCCCCGCAACTTGTTCACACTCACACATACACACATACACACATACACCTTCTTAAACAACTTATTTATCTGTACGGGCGTGCGAACGGCGCGCATCACGTGAGCCCTTATCAGGATCCATCTCTCTATAAGAATTGTGTACGGTGAAACAAGGCGAAAATAAAAGCTATGCCTGCAGAGTGACACGATGACGTGTCAGACGATCATCACGTATGCGAAGACGAAGTAATATATGTAGATAACCGATGTAGAGTAGAGGACAAACAAAATACGCGTATATCTATGTGTCTCCCCCACTGTAAATAAATAAGCCAATCCAATGCAATAAACTTATAAGCACATAAATCTACATAAAAGTTATTTCTTGTTATTTATTCATCTTCGTAGTCTCCTTGTATCCTGATAAAAAAATTTTAATTAATTTATCATTTAGGTTTAATTCTTGTTTTTGTAAGTTTGGGTTATTCATGCAGATTTATATCTAGAATAGTTACGATTGAAAAGTTAATGAGATACCAGTTGAATTTTAATTCTATCAAATCTTACCAAGAAAAACTCTATCAAGCATTATTTATTTTATATTTGCTACTCTTTGCCAAGCTGTACTGAATTTTACAAATCGTTCATATTTTATATTAGTTTGCTTTTCTTAACTTTTGCTATGCCTTAATAAAGATACTTTAGGCATTATAACACTTTTTTAATTCAGTCATGTGACTCAAATTATGAATTCGAGAAAATCTACGCGAAATTCAATTATATCTTACCAATTACTCAACCCTTACCTAACTACTCACACGGTGCCATTGAACATCAAAGCAACTATTCAGCAATCATCAAAAAAACGGTAAGCTCCACCACCTAAAACTCCAACATTCTGCCCACCTTAAAATAATTAAAAAAAACCCGGCAGCTACACTTCCATCCAACCCTCTCATTCTCTTCCCTCGCCTTTGTGCCGGAGTCGTTATCACACAGGCAGCATCTCGCTATCCACCTATCCGCACCACGTCAGCGCTTTAACAATCTTCTTCTGTCCCGCCTCCCCTCGCGATCATCATTATCGGGTCGAGTTTCTGCAGAGTCAAGCCACGATGACACGAGCCTCTTCAGTGCAAAAAAGAAGAAAAGAAAACGAATACGAAGACGCGAAATAAGGTTGACAGCAATGATCGCCGATGATACGGGCAGAGGGACGTGACCGATCGCCCAGGAAGATAAGTAGCGTATACATTCTCTGATGTATCTGTACGGAATCTGCGCACATACACCTCATCCATTAGAGTTAACGCGTACCGGGTGTGGGGCTTCTGGAGATGGCGCTGCATTACGGTGATTTGCATCCGTTGTCGCGCGGCAGTATCGGCTTTGTGATAGGCCGCTATGTATAGGGATGATGGTGATATCGCCCGCGTGGTGCGTGAGCCGGTGGTAGGTAATGGATTGATTGGAGATGTGGTGTGAGAATGTTATTGGATCACGGAATTAGGAGTGCCACGGGTTTGCGATATATCAATGGGTTTGGGGTTAGTAGTTTAGTAGCTATTAACGTCGATGTATGCTGATGTTTTTTTCGTGTGTTTGTATACATATTTTTATGAGGATTCAGATCTTGTGGATAAAGGTTTATTGTTATGTATTTTTCATGACTTTAGTATGGGATAATATTATAAGAGCAGGAAGTTATAACTTACAATATTTAAATTTTGAAAGAGACAGTCGAGAGTTAAATACATGACCTCATGCTATTTTCTGACATAAATAATTTCGCTTACAAATAGTAAATAAATGAAATAAACAACGTTTAGCTTTCAATTTACTATTTACTTATAAAATAAAATATAATATAATAAGAGTGGCAATCACTATCACAAGAAACCATTTGATTTGATTCATTTAAAAGTATTAAAAAGAAAAACACTTTTACTTTCAGACACTAATGCAGATTTTTCGCTCCAAAACACGTCTAAAATATCTCCTTCATTAAAACCGAGCTAATTTTCACACCTCGCAGCACCTTTAATTAAAAGTCCTCGTCACGCGACAACAATACCTTCGCCAGCTCGAAAATCCTCAGTGATCACCTATACTACTACTCTACCAGTAGTCTAAAAAGTTCACGCCCCGGCGTTTAACGGGAATTACTCGGGCGCGGCACAATTAGGCCGGGATTATTGACACCTGGGCGTCATGCTGCGCTCGCAACTTCTTCCTCCTGCCGTCGGTGCGACGACAAGAGAGAGCGAGAAAGAGAGAGACGTATACGTATACATAGCACTCGACGAAGCGAACGCTGCTGAATGCCTGCGAGTCGGTCTAGCGCGATTCCGGTTCACGAAAATTTCGGGAGCTGGTATATATGGAGGGGGGAGAAAGAGGATTCGGGAGAACGCGGAATTTCGGAGAGGTATAAGTGGATGGCGCGCGGAGGTTCTCTGGTGCATTGAATTTTTTGTGATGCTTTTTGTAAAAAAATGTTATTAAAATGTTCAGCAATGTTATAATGAAAATTATATTATATACGGTACGTATTTTTATAATAAGATTTCTGGTAAATATAAATATTTTATGAAGAGCAAATGTTTAAAAATGAAAATTACAAAACAATTTATATAAATTAAAAGGATTTTTTTACAAAAAAAAAAACCGCTGCTAACTGCTTTAGCAGAATGCTTTCTCAAAGAGAATTCATAAAGTACGTCAAATAATTTTT
>UXGD01005875.1:0-13573 GCA_900474315.1 Torymus auratus
TTCAACGAGGATTCCAATGCTGACCTTGGAAGGTCAAATTCGAGGTCACTATTGGAATTCTCATCGAAAATCTTATCAACCTTAGGGGATCAATCACCATTTTCATTTAAGTATAGTTGATTCCAAAATCGGGGAAGAGTGGCCGATACTTTCTGATGACCCTGTATAATGACATAGAGTCGTGCGTAACGTAATGTTACCATTTAAATAGGTAAGTGTAAAGACTGCTACTTTTGATATTATTTTTATGCTCTGCAGGCTCTAAAATCGAATGTACGTAATGCATGTACACTCACTCTAATGCTAGTTGTATATCCACATTGTCAGATTTAGATAACTTTACAGTTTCCAGAATAATGACGCTGTTAGCTGCAATTTACAAAATTTAACATTACCAGGTACTTCATTAACATCAAAAACCCTTACCTACTGACACCTTATTTTCAAACACAAGAATTTTCTCTTATAATTTAGTAGGTAGGAGAGCCGATGTATCGTCTCGGCCCATGCTCGAAACTATCTACTTGGTAAACCCATTATATAGAGGACATTAGTTTCGGTCATTGTCAAAGGAAGTTCTATGATCTTAAACTTCTACCTTCCTACCGGTTAATTTTGAAACTAAATCAGAGTGTATGCATGTGCAAGCATAAACACATCCACGTGTGTACAAACTTATAAATTATACATCATCGTCTTTACAAATTGTGATCGTTGTAATACTTTGTATCTTTTAACTTACAACGATCTGAAATATTATTATTTATATTTATTTGTTAACTTAATTTCATTCACTATGGTTATAGTACAACTGAAGAATGGAAGGGATAAATAGCTAGTTAGTAAGTTGAAGAAGAAAATAGCTAGTTAGTTAGTAAGTTGGACATCAGTAATAAAAGAGAACGATCACATAACATGTCAATCACTTAATTATCAGTTCCGTTTATACTTGTTGGACGAATCTATGCTCTCCAGCAAATAATGATATCATTAACTCTTAGAGCCAATTTATATAGGATAAATGTGATAGATGAACAAGAGATAAGCGATATGAGCTACTGACCTTGCAGTGGGTGCAGTTGTGGACGATCGAGTAGGATTGGGTGCAGTCGTACCGGCCCAGCACCTCCTCGAACTCGCAGTGCAGTCTGGCCGCGAGCGCGTCGACGAGCAGCAGCTTGTCCAGAGCCTTGACGCAGCCCTCGCCGCCGTTGAGGACGGCCTCGAGGGGCCCGTCCCTGCCCGGCGCCAGGGCGTTAACCGCCGCGTGCTCGCAGCAGTGCCTCAGCCGCAGCCCAGCCACGAACCAGTATCGATTCTCCCGCGGACTCGAAAATCTCAGGGTACCAGACCGGCCAAAGTCCTCCCGGCAGACGTCCCTCTTGTGCGACTCCTCAAGGTAAAAAAGGCACTGTTCCGGAGCCGCCGCCGCCGTCGCCGTCTCTCTCGTGTCGCGCCTCCCGCGGCCAGCGGCCGCTGCTGTGTCCTTCCTCGTCGCGGTGACGGCAGTGCTGCTGCTGCTGCTGCTCCCCGGCGAGCGCTTCGGCCGCGGGATCTCGTTGCCGGTCGCCTTGCCGATGCGCTCCAGCATCGCGATGACCTCGTCGAAGTGGCCCGGGCCGTCTCTATTGCGCCCGCGCAGCTCCGTGCAGGGACCCGGACAATTCTTCGGCACCTCTGGTGGGCCGCAGCTGCCCTGGAGGTCGGCGGGCGCCGGTCCCGCCAGGTCGCACGCCGACAGCCACGGGTTTATCTGGTTCAGCTCCCAGGCGTATTCGTTGTAAGGATGCCGCGTCGCCGTCGCCCCGCGGTTGTTGTTCTGGTTGTTGTTCTGGTTGTTGTTCTGGTTGTTGTCGTTATTATTGTTGTCGTCGGTTGAGCTAGCGGAGCCGGTCGCCTCGGCGGCCGCCAGCGCCAGGTGCGTGCCACCGGGCGTCCGCAGCAGCAGCGCTATCAGGTAGAGGACGAACAGGATCGGCCGGGGGCAGCGCGGCTTGAGTCGCCGGCTGTACCTCGACCTCCTCCCCGACGGACTCCTCTCGAAGGCAGTGCTGTGAGCAGCAGGCGTCCTCTCGCCGCCACGGGGCGAGCCTCCGTCCAAGGCAGTGACTGAGCGTCTGAGGGTCGCGTCCTCCCGATCCCGGCTTGTCGTCGTCGTCGTCTTCGTGCTCGTGCTGGCTGCCGATTGCGTCGGTGATGATGCTGATGATGGCGGTGGGGATGACGATGCTGACGGTGCTGGTGCTGATGGGGATGGTCCCGAGGCTCGGCTGGCTGCGGGACGCGCGTCGGGTCGCATGGGCACCGACGCGGGGACTCTAGGCAAGTCCCGCTGTGCTTGCTGCTTGCGGGTAGCAGGCCAACCCGAGGCCGCCGCATCGCTGCCAGGGGGCCTGCTGTGGTTCCTCGCCGACGGCTCGTCGGGGCAGCCGCCGCTGCTCGCTGTTGCCTCGCGCCTGGGCGTCGTTCGTCGGCGCCCTCTGCTGCCGATGGGCCTCAGAGTCCGCCGGCGCCGACCTGCCGCCGCGAGGCATGCGCTTCGGTAACGCACGGGTCGTCGCTTGCTGCAGGCTACCGGGTGCCGATGGGGGGGACGCCGATGATGCCGGTGCTGCCGGTGAAGGTGATAGCGGTGGTGGTGGTGGTGGTGGTGGTGGTGGTGGTGATGGTGGCGGTGATTTACTGCGACTTGGCTCGATCGAGTCAGCCCCGCTTGTCGTGGGTGTCCCGGGCCTCCGGAGCAGGTACCCGTCTGGGGCGGGGCCCGGACCAGCGGGGCTCTTAGAAGTTCCCCTGGAGCGCCCAAGCCCAGCGACGCTCGTCCAGTAACGTCGAGGCAGCTGACGGCTCTCGGGCACCAACGATCCGCACCTGCAACTCGATACACGATATTGTCTTTCAAGCCTTTAACGCACTTTCGCCTATTGATATGTTCTCTAGTGATTTTTATTGGCCATTGAAATTTTACGTGACTGGGTGCTTTAACTGTGCTCTACACGGAAAAAGTTGGTTCTGTTAACAGTTTGAAATGACATGAAAAAGCCTACCAGCAGACGCATATGAACGATTTGTCTCTATTTTTTATATTTAAAATATAAAAGCAGTTGTGCTTTAGGTCATTATAAGTTCGTCCAATGTGAAATTATCGCGTCTCACAAATATGTAGAAGCATTGTGTTTTTCGAATTCAAGCGAACATTAGAATCAACTTTTTCCTTGTGCAAACGACAATTCAAGAATTCTGTTCGTTTAAATAGATCGTTGCGTCCTATTAAATTATTCATCCGTAGATTAGAAAACAATTGTTTATCCCGTTATTGATCCGTTCTCAATGAGGAAGCAGCGACATATTTAGACATATTTGCACAGACTCTATCAAATGATTATGAGTCCTTATCAGAGGAAAAAACTCCATCTACATTTTTTGTTATTGGATGTTGTATTTTTATAAAATCTCTGTAATACAACTATTATATCCGAATGTGTGTTAACCTAAATCTTAGATCAATCTACAGTAAATTATTATCCCTGCTCACAAGTGTATTGATATATTTATAAACATCATTTCTTTTAACCGTAAAATTGGCAGTACTTCAAAAACCAATTTAAATCATCTACCATAGAAATGGATTTTTTTTTAAACAATTCTTTTCTTGTCAATTCCAATAACACAGAACCCTATGCAAAACAATAACATGCTGAATATGAAATAAATGGTACCTCTGAAATCTATCTATTTCAAAAAGTAACATCCTATTCCTCCTATAAAGACATAAACATAAAGGATTTACGTTTCGAATAAAGGAGGATATGTCTCGATAAATATCAATAGAAAACGTATAAAACTATTGAAAACGTGAAGAATTCATTCAAATTTGGGTGCACAAAAGAGGAAATATTTAAAAAGTCATTTTTTACAGTTTTTACTACTGAATGTGACATGAAATATTGATTTTTCTACTTTTAGCAAACTTCACCTTTATTTTTTTAAACTTTCCCTTCATTTCTCGAGTTGATTTTTTTTTCAATTTCATATTTTGTCAAGCTTTGAACAAGTATTTTGGTTTTGTATTCGTTTATTTATTAGATTCTAAAGTTTTGAAGTAGTTATTTTTTCGAATAAAATTGTGAAATATAAATCTTAAACTTTTTAATGATGTTATTGTATGTGCTTTAAATATTTCGAAACCCTTATTTTTAAGAATTATATTATAAAAAAAAATCCAATTTGAACAGACAGCTAAAATTTGTAAAAGCATAAATTTAGTTCTTTGCATAGCCTATGAAATTATAGCCCTTTATGAAATTTATTCCTAATATTCATATATTATTTATATTCTATATATGACTATACATAGAGTATTTACACTCTTTAGAAATAGTAATTAGACTTTTCAAAGATATAAGTAGCGGATTTGGAAATTGTTTGCGTTAAATTTAAATTATCAGCGTTTTGATGTCAACGACTCATTGACAATAAATATAATACGTGGTTATTTACATGTCTACAAAGAATGAAAAATATTCTATAAATCTTGTTGGTGTATTTATAGCATATCTATTAAAAATTCTACATAATCTCTAAAAATAAAATAAAATCCATTTTAGATAGATATTAAAAAGAAATATGACCTAGTTTTTTATTAAACACTTGAAGAAATACTATAAAAAAGGATATGTGTTACAAGTTTTTGACAATGATTTATTGGAGGAATACATTTTTAGCCAGTATGATTCCCATATTTTTTAAAATAATTATGTTTATAATACTAATGAAATTACGTTAGACACCAATATATGTAATGTAATTTTATTTACGTCAAAGGTTATGTCAGTAAAGAGAAAAAATAAAACTACGAATTTATTATTGAAATCTAGGTATTAAACAAATCATAACATAATATACATAAATTACTTAATCTTTATGAGATTATTATTATCAAAATTTTATGTGATTGTCAGTTTGAAAAAAATACAACTTTGTCCCGCATGAGGTATAATTTAATTTTTAGTATGAATAAAAAAAACTATTAAAAAATTTACTTGAAAAAGTAGATCTACCTACACTATTCTAAAAGTTATTAAAGCAATCAAATATTTTTATAAAATTACGGGGCGTTTTACGTTTATTTAGGTGGCGTACAGGTTTGTCTAAGCAATGTTTATCTCAAAATTGATTAAGCAAATTTCCTTGCTTGCCAACAAGATTAAACTATTTGCATCTCGGCTGTCACGGTATAATATGATTTTATCGAAATAAGAGAAGGAAATGCGATAATTTTTTTATTAAATCATTATGACAGCGCAAGTCGGGTATTATAAATATAGATTCAAAGTGCACTATAGAATAAATTCACCAAACATTGTAGCATTTAAAGTTCTTCAAATCCTATATAAACGTGAGCTAATTAAAATATTTCACTGAATTCTAGAAATTCCCTTGAAATACATGAAAGAGGTAATTAGCTGCTATGTCATTATCTTAATTTGCATAAAACTATTTTCAAAAATATTTTCCAAATTCTTTTGATTTTTCGAATACTCTAAACAAAAATAAAGGACTGAACCAATTTTCTACGTTAAAATGTATGCTACCTATCAATAGATAAACTTTAAAAAAACCATTGACCTCTTTCTCCTAATGGACGTATCCCGACCAATTTAGCTTATTTAACAAATAAAAGCCACGCTCTGCGTATTACGTAATTAATTGTGTTATTGGAGTTGAATAAAACCAGTAAGTTACAACAATATACGGTCGCACGCGTGTATTCCTGAAAATTCCATTGGTATTTATCGAGCGGTCGATAGTAGGACGCAGCTACTAGCGATGACGGGATGAACATTTTAATACTGGCTTTGCGGAATTAAACGCTTCCATCGCTTTAGTAATTTGTTTACTTAATCCAACATTCACGCGCGTCAAAATCTATTGTAATTTTTGTGTAAAAAATTGGGCTAATTATAGATATTATACTATTTGACCATAATTGACACGGTAAGGTTAGGCCAGGTATAAGTGGTCTGGCTAATGATATGATATATAGGTTAAAAGCTGCAAGTAACGCGCCGGTAATATGTTTGACAATTTAACGGGTTCAGCCGCAAAGTGCCGCTTAATTACATGCACACATTTCGATACATTAATTTTATTATAATATGACTTTAACGACCGCCGACCGAGTTTTAAATACGGTCCATTCTGAGCATTTGTATTCATGAATGGTTTTCACAGCGGTATCTCTGTTGCTAATATTTGCCCTACATTTTCGTATTTAACCAACTGTAAAAGGACTGCCAAGCCATCTAAAGCACACGAGTGCACTGAAGGGTTCGAAAAAAGTCTGTGCACGGTTTGCTGTTGCAGCTAATTTTCTTCGAACCCTACCAAAACTTGGACACCCGGGAGCGGTTCACATGCACCACAATTATAAATATCGGAAATTGCAAATGCCACGCGACCAAACAGTAAAATTTCATCGCCTGAGGACACTTGTGTCTTCAGCTCAATCTATGCCGAAAAGGGGTGGCCTGGGTAACCCATTTTCCGTCGACCTTCACATTCCACGCTACACTGTTGAATTAACCGCGGGAGAGACGGACCCACCCCCAAAGACACTAGGTAGGTACACCACTCGCGAAGAAAACAGAATAGACGCGAAAAATGGACTACCCAGTCCGGATGGAAGAAGCCTCTCAAAGCACATACATATATCTATAGTGGTCCGCCTGATAAAGTTGTACTCACCAGCACGTCGTCGGGATCGGCGCGCGGCTCGTCGCAGTGATGACCGGCTGTCTTGGCGAGGCGTCGGCCGCTGGTGGGCCAGCGGCGGCGAGGACAGCGACGAGCAGCAGCGGCGCCGGCGCCGAGGGGGCGAGCCTTCGTCCCGGGCAGCAGCGGGGAGCGCAGCGGGGCCCCGAGCCAAGGACGAGCGGCGGCGGCGGCTCCTCGGCCTGCGCTCCCCGCGACGTCGGCGTTGAGGATGTCGCTCGGCCTCGGCAGCACTCGGTGGGTGTGCTGCTGCTGCTGGTGGCGACGTCGGCGACGGCGACGAGGCCGCTGCTGCTGCTGGCGCGGACGTGGACGGGCCGCTGCGAGCGACGGCGACGCAGGCGTATCGCTGTGTGCGTTCCACCACGGCAGCGCGCTGCAGCAGTCCCCCTGCCGAGGCTCGTCAGCTCCCAGGACAGGGCAACGAGGTTCATGCTGCATCCTGACGCGCGGCGCCGCTCTGCCGTCTCCTGCACTCCACCACGTTAGCCCGCTCTCCACTTGTTATTTTTTTCTCTTTCTCGCACTACCTCTCTCCCTCGCTCACTCTCTCCCTCCCTCTCTTTCGCACACGCCCGCTGCTGCTGATGCTGCTTCTGCTGCTGCACCTCTGCTTCCGTCACACTTTAATATAGCACTGTTTTCTTCCTCACCGTCTCCTTCCTTACCGAACCCCCTCGATGTATCGGCTGTGTGTATAGATATATATGCACGCGCACTTTCTTTTTTTTTGTCGGGCTGCTCTTGCACACTCCGGTAATATACAGGCCGATTCGACGACACACCCCTCGAGAGAAAGGTCGCCGGACCAGGAAACAAAATCTCACCCCGCCTCACTCCTCCCGCTCCGTTTTATGGTCCACGGATGCTCTTCTTCGCCTTCTCCCGCTGCACCAGACACCTCGCGACCGCGATGACACATGTATATCTGTGCTACGAATACATATATACGCGCGTGCCGATATATATATATTTATATCCAGGCTCCTACGCACTGACTCTCTCTGTCTCCTATAGAGCGAAATCTCCAAGTCGATTACTCGCGCGTTCGTTATAGATCACTCTTGCGCCCGCGCGCTTGTGCGTGATGTGAGAGGTGTGTATATGGCTTGATGGTGGATATATATATGTTATATATCGATATATATAGATGGGTGGTGAAAAAAGTGAGGTTATGTGCAAGTGGAATCACCCGCGGTCCCGCGAACGCGACACTGCCCGTCGCCTCTCCCTCTCTTTCCTTTCTCTCTCTCTCTCTCTCTCTCTTCCCTCCTCTCGCCCTCTCTCTCTTTCTGTCTCGGGGACGATCCGATCGCGCTCGCTCTTTCTCGCTCTTCCTCTCACGCGCGCGCACACACCTTGGAGCGACGATGCTGCGACGGCGGCGGCGGCAGCTCTTCTCTCTCTCTCTATCTCCCTGCAGCCGTTATTCTCTCCTGTTACCACTCACGGCCTCTTTCGCTCCTCTCTCCCTCTGTCTCTCTTTCGCCTCGGCACGATTTTCTCCGTCCGTGCCCCGTGTGCAGCGAGCGCGCGCGCGCCTGCCTCGCCTCTCTCCCGCGCCTTGTGGACTGTCCCCCAGGCTCTCTCTCTCTCTCTCCCGCTCTCACTCGGTTGCAGCTGCTGCAACTCGCGCTCTCTCCCTCTCTTCTCTCAACCCTCTCTGGCTCTTTCTCGTACCCTCAGCCACGCGCGCGCGCGCGCGCGAGACCGCGGACGTATTAAATCGACGAGAGGGTTTTCGACTTACTCGGACGAATCCATCTTTCGTTTGAGGCCAGCACGCGCGCGCCAGCGAAAGAGAGAGAGAGAGAAAGAGAGGCGGTCCTCTGTCCCTCTCTATCGTCGCGATTTTCCTACAACGCGATCAGCCGTTGTCGTCCTCCTTTCTTGCGCACTGTCTACGGCAAGGTAGCGGCGAACATCCAGCGGGATGGTCTCCGCCTCCTCCGCTGCTCCCGCTCCTCCACGGCAGTCATTCGCGGCTGCGATACGGGGGACCACCACGCACGCTCACACACGCGCGCACTTAACAACTCCACGTATATATACAACAACACTGTGTGTTTTCTTTTCTTTTTTCCCCTTATCTTTCCTTTCCCTTCGCCACCTTGCAAGGCCGACCGCACGCGTGTTTAACTACTTAGGCGGTGGCGGCGGCAGCGACAACAAGACACAGCTGCAGCCAACGACGGCGACGGCGATGATGATGATGATGATAACTGGCACGACGTCGAGGACCCGATGATCGGCGGCTACCGAGCGCGCGCGCGACTGTCGCCTATCCGCAGGGGTGTGGAGAGATGCCGAGCGGGAGAGGCCGTGAGAGCGCTCGCTCCCTCACTTGGTATCCGTCGAGCGAGAGTTATAACCAGAGAGACACTGTGTGTACCTATTATATCACTGCTGCTGCTGCTGCTGCTTGTCAGCGCCGTTGCACATAGTTTATATGCAGGCGGCGGCTGCAGCAAAGTGTATCCCCGTCGTCGTCGTCGTCGTCGTCGTCGTAGCGCGGGCAGAGCCGCTGCTGGTCCACGAGGAGCGCGCACGGCCCGAATTAACGATCACTGGATCTCGCGAGGCGCGCACGGCGGCGGATCACACCACACATCGCGCTCTCTCTCTCTCTCTCTTTCTCTCTCTCACTCTCTCTCTCTCTCTTGGCACGCAAACGCGCGCGCGCAGGCGGCGGCGACGGCGGCGAGGGGGCGGACACACACGATTTAGAAGCGGGCGACGTCGAGGAGAGAGAGAGTAGCTACTGACTCGGCTGCTGCTGCTGGCGATGGCAGTGTAAGCGGAGAGAGCAGCTGGACCGGCCGACAGAGAGAGAGAGAGAGAGAGAAGGATGATGATGACGATGGTCAGGAGATGAAGGAGAGCCAAGAGAGAGAAGTGTGATGGGTATGTGTGTGTGTATAATACGCGTGCAGCGAGAGCGAGTCCCGGTGTTTCTCTCACTCTCACTCACTCGCTCTCTATAGCCGTGTCAATCGTCGGGAAGCATCGCCTCGTCGCCCGACCAGTACTGCCGCCCGCTCGCGGGAGGGTTACACATACAGTCGTCGGCTGCTGCTGCTGCTGCTGCTGGCCCGGAACGCGCGAGAGCAGCACGCGCAGACTCCCTCCTCCTCCCTCTTGCTGAGGGCTGCGCGCGCGTGTATCCGAGGGAGGACAGAGGGAGTAGCAGCGGCGCTCTCTCTCTCGCTCCTGGCACACCTACATCCTCTCCTCTGCTGCTGCTGCGTTCCGGCGGCGGCGCGGCTGCATACGCAGCTATATAGCCCTCCTCCGAGGCGGCGGCAGTGGCAGCTCTCCTCTCATATCCGTCGCGATCGCGCGCTGGTGAACGTCGATGCCCACGATCGATGCACACTATACTTCTTCGCGCAGAGAGTGGCATTATACTACGCAGAGGGTAAGAGGAGGAAAGAACTTGGATAGCGTGCGGAGGAATTCGGAGCGCCCGCGAATGTGTGCGTGCGATACACGCAATGATATAGGTATATATACGGTGGGTGAAGGAGGGAGCGCGTCCTTGGGTGAGCACCGCGTGTGTCTGACCGAAACGGGCTTTTTCTACTCGCCGCGCTGTTATGTATGTCTGTCAGTACGCGGATCACGGTGTATATATGTATATATATGTATCTTATGGCCCGGAGAGCACGTGTGTGTTGTTGTAATATCAGTCGACTCGTTCTTCTCGTCGGCTCTCCTGCAGACTTTTTCACACCTCTCTACAATTCCTCCACCCTTTCCTCTTCTCTCCGCGCACTCTCTCTATTATTTCCCCATCAATTGCCGTCACCCTCTTCTCTTTCCCTCGCTTCAACGCTCTGCCCTCCTCTTTCACCTCCCTCCGCTATAGGTATACGTATATACGCTCAGCTGCAAGAGTCCGCTCAACCGGTCTCTCTCTCTACTCCTATATAGCTTTGTCACAGCCCCGAGCGCGCGCGCACCCAGCGGCAAGACGGACGGGTAAAATGCGAAAGAGGAAGAAAGAGGGTGAGAGGGAGAGTACCGAGGTCCATCGTCGGCGCCATCTTCCTTTCTCGTACACGCGCGCGTCCCCGCCCGGGCGGCCCCCGGAGCGCGCGCCCTCCCGTCACTCTCATCCCTACTATCACTACCTCCTCGAACTCTGTCGCTAGCGTACACAGATATCTATATGTATCCGTCCACGATCTTGCACACGTGTAGGTCTCGCACCGCTGAATTCATGATGTATAACGCGAATGGTAACGGTTCATACTTATACATGAAGGAGAGGATATACACGCGTGTACGAGGGTACTGTCTGCGCGCCCTCGGGTTCATCCTCCGACGTCTCGTTCTTGTATGTACACGCGCTTCTTGGATTCAGCAATGGCTGTTTACGAGCGCGCGGCTTTTCGGGATCGCGTGATATAAGTACTTAAATACGTAGCCGTGCACGAAGGGAAATGGAAATGGGCCGCTGGTTTTTACGGCGCGCGCCGTCCTAGCCGCCAAATTGTCAGGGGGATGCTGCTGGCACGCTTTTGACGTTTAGTCGGAAGCGTGCGAAAATTTTATTGCCACCGTGGTCGTATATACGTGGTACGGTCTGTTGATGATTTTCAAGAAAATGTTGTCTATTTTCTTTTAGAAATTTGTATGTTTACGATGTAAATAGTGGTTTCAAGTGCTTAAATAATTATAATTTATACAGATTTATAAGCCCTAGATTTCTTTTCTTTATCCAAATCATCTATATGATGAAGATTTGAAAATGCTGTCAAGCCCCACCGTGAGGTACGAAGGGCACGATGACGATGGTGAACATGACAGGTTATTCAGAAAGCTTAATTAATTTAAAGCCACTGCCAATTTATTGGCACGGAGCTTCTTCAAACTAATGTATTGTTTCCTTTTCTTAATTTTTAATGCCAATAATTAACCCTTAACGACCCAAACAAAATCTGAATCAGATAGCGTCAAAGCTATGGCTGCACGATATACCAAGATTAATCTTGATATTGCATTGTCTTGTCTCAATATTCAAGACAATAATCGATACAATATTTAGATACAGTTTTCGATACAATATCATGATTGTGGTGACAATAATGTAAAGAATCTTGTCTTGTCTTGAAAATAACTTTTCAAGCGTAATAATTTATCAAAATAATCATAATAACTAATTAAATACAAACAATTATTTAACTCGCACGCAAAGGCGTCTTTGTTAACTCAATTAACTTCGGTAGTTGCTGGTGCCGCGCTCCTATATCCCCTCGGGCCAACATACTTAGATACGTGAGGCTACAGGGAGGAGGTCCGCCGCCTAGTGGCAGTGCGCGAACTAGGTTCTGGCCGGCAGCACATATATGGCGGGAAAAATCAAATTTTAAATTTGGCATTTATTTATACTTGTGCCTATATTTTATTGTTTTTATATTACACCTAATGTACTTGTATATTAAATTACTTTCAGTTACAATATTCCTAAAATTCAGTAAATTTGTAACTTAAAAGTTTCTTAAATTTAAGGACATATTTAACAGTGAATCATTTAAGGATGTCCGATGGTTGTAGGCGGAGATAATTTGAAGAATTTTTTACAATAATTTTTACACATTGTATGATAAAAGTAACAATATACATTCAAAGAAGGGGTCTTGAAATAACGAAGAAAATACAATTCTTTCTATCAAATTTTCAATTTACGTATAAACAATTGCATGTAACATTGCCGTTTTTAATTATTTTTTATTTTTTGTATCAGAACCTTGCCCTGAAATTGAACAAGGAACAAAATGACCGTTTCCAAATCAAAATTGGATAAAAAGTAAAAAATATTGTGAACTTTTTTTAAAATTTTTGTTAAGCGACGGTAACTGGTTTTCACAATAATTAAATTTTGTTAAAAGAATTTTAGTTCGTTATTTCAAGACTCCTTCTTTCAATGTATAATGTTACTTTTATCATGCAAAGCGTAAAAATTATTGTAAGAAATTCTTCAAATTACCTCCGCCTACAACCATTGAACATCCTTAAAAAGGTCTGAAATCCAAAGCAGGGCGTAAGAAGTCCTCGCAAAAAAGGGAGCTACGGAAACGTGCGACAGTGAACGAATCTGAGTTATAAATAGTTTTAACTTATTCCTGTGGTGAGTCCCTGTGAAATTATTTAACGAACAAAATGAGACCTTCAAAGCTAAAATCTGTTAAGAAACGAGAAAGATTCCCGTAATTTATCAATAATTGTTTTAGTGACAATATCTAGTTTCTAGACTATCGACATTTTGAGAAAAAGTTTATCTCAGTGATGTCAAACCCACTTTTTTATAATACATTGACTATCTCTATCATTTTAAATAAATAAATCACATAACTATGGTTTTTTTATATTTAAACCGGATTTTATATTTAAACGGAGATAGCAAGTTTTACACAAAAAGTAGCAGTTGTGCAGATACGCAGACTTTTTTAATAATCCAATCTCTTACTAACACACGTCTGTGTAACTCACTTTTGAGCGAGAGCCTCGCGTCCGCAAGCTATTTGGGCTAAAGAATCATTCAAATAATCGATTCGACTACAGTCACATGCCTGCGTGACTCTCTCTGTTATTTGGGCGTAAGACTTTTTTAAATAATCGACTCCTTTATTGTTAAACGTCTGCATAATTCAATACGATCAAGAATTTCAAGATAAGACAAAAATACTTTTAATATTAACTGACAAAACCAAGACAAAAGAGAAATTTTCAAGAATTTACAAGAGCGAGACAATAATTACAGAAATATTGTATTGTCTTGCTCTCGTGCAGCCCT
>UXGD01005876.1:0-13572 GCA_900474315.1 Torymus auratus
GGTTTAATTTGATATGAGAATCGTTGAAATCGGTAGATTCTGTGCAAAGTTACGTGCATTTGAAAAGTGCGAAAAATAAGACGCGCCGAGATAGCGCTTTCTTCCTCTCAGCCGTCGATGTTTAACTAATATATACGTAAGTATAAAAATATTTTTGCATTTGTTTATTACACTGTACGACGAACGTAAAGAACTTTGAACAACAAATAAATAACCAAAAAATTGCACAACAACAACGTACACCTCACGGGCTACAACCATCATCCGAGTATAAAATTTCGACAGCCGAAACAATGGAGCACCGCGAAAACGTCAAAATCGCTCGCTCGGTTATACACGAATCGCTAATGCATCCGCGAATCGAGCTGCACCGTTTTGCTTTATGTAACTCGCGCATAGAGAAAGCGCTGTCTCCTTCAAGAAAATGACAAAATTATCATCGTTGCGATGATGGGCTTTAAACGTGCGCATCGGTTAGTTTCGAGCTTTATTATCATCGAGGTGGGCAGTAAAAATAGTTGTATAATAAACGATGCAGGCCAATTTTGTCATTCGAGGCAGCTCGTATAATACACGTATGGGCACTTTGGGTATTCGGAATTAACGTGGATCCGAAATATTCAGGAATGTATATTCCGACGCTAATTACGCAACAACGTATATCTCTCATTGTCCTGCGCTGGCTAATAATTACGTGTACGTTTTCGTCTACGTCACTCGCTTATTATATATGCGGACGTAATACTCTAAGTGATGTGTATATCGTAGCGAGGATTTTTGTATTGTAAGCGAAATCCACATTACTTCTATGTATGTATTGACCGCGCGCCTTCGGTATATAAGAGGAACGAAGCTATCGAGAAATCCGCGCGCTCACAGGTTCCGTTCTAACGGGGCGCGGCCGCGATGTGCATTTTTGTCGCCGCGCGACTTCCGCGTATGTAGGTATAGTGTATCAGGGCCATCGTTCCGATTATTTAAATTTCCCGCGCTCTTGCGAGATTGCGATTTTTTTCTTTTTTCGTTTTGATATAAATTTTGTTGGTTCTGAGAAAGTGAATGAATAAATTGTTGGTGATTATTATTTACGGGAGCTAATTGAAAAGGAATGTTGAGAATTTTTTATCGATGAATTTTTTTTTAATCATTTTATTCCATTTTCGAACGTTAATTATATACGCGAGAGAGAGAGAGGATCGACCTTTTATGAAGTGAAATTTTTCTTATTACATGAATATGAAATATGAAGTAATTAAACGGCGTTCCGGTCGTTAAAGGAGGAACTAATTGTTGGCTCTCGTTAACTTCAATAACTTTTATATGCCAATTACACGAGGAATATGGCGCTTTTTTTTAATGTAGTCCGCGAGCACGGGTCTGGATAAATCATCAAAAAGTAGTCTCTTCGGGTATATAATTTCTTTTGGTATAATAATTTTTATGTATTGTTAAAGTTTAAGTAAGCGTTAAAATTCGAAAAGCGCAAAGTATTCACATAAAAACACAATTTATCAACATAATTATATCGTCGCGGTTCGATATTTTTATGACTAATCGAAGTCGAAAGCGTATCCTTATTAATATAACTCAATCAATTAAATTTATCGTCAATTCTAAAACCACATTAAGAACAATTATTTCACCTTACCAAACCCCAGTGGTTCTCGAAAACATTAAAAAATTAATAATCTATTAGTTTTTGTCAATTTTATCTAATGAAAATAAACATCTAAACATAAAACAATATGCTATATACTTGTGTATTTTTATTTGCTCTATATTTGACTCTTTGTTCAGTTATAAATTTTATTTACTCTAACTTTTTTAAATGGTTACTACATGTGTTATTTAAATTTTTCTTTTATCATTAAAAAATAATAACAAAGTAATGCACGAAATAAATGGCAGCATAAAATGGAGCAAATTAAAATAAACAAGTATATTATAGGTAACAATTTGATTTACATTTAGAGGTTTGTAGACTTTCTTTAGTCAAAAATTTACAAATTGATTTGGTTAGGAGCGCGAGGCAATTTCTCCTGCAAACAGCTGACCGCTCGTCCAACACCACCCGGACAAAAAAAAACGATAACCCTAACGAGTCACACACCGCCCCATCATATCAGGGTCAACCGCCGCGCGAAAGTGAATCTTCATCGAGCGACAGCAGCGGCGACGAGCGTGGCCTGATTCTATATACCCGGAGAGAGAGAGAGAGAGCGGAAGCGAGGGCGACAATGGGACAGGTGTGGACGGTCGATGTACACACAGTCACACAGTTTTCCGATGATGTTATATATAGCTTGTCGGCGAGTTGTGAATGGGTTAGTTTAGTTGAATTTTTGCGTTATTGATAGAAGCGACAGGAATTTGTTAGTTGTTAGTGAGAATAAGGAGAGTTTTGGCGTGTATCTCTTTTTGACACTCAGACTTACGTGTCGAGGAGGTATTTACGGATCCCCACTGTAACTCACCTGCAACAATAAAAATTCGAACATGAATATCAATGCACATTATGTCACAATTTTCCAATACATATCATAATACATTTACGTGTATAAGTATACATCTTATATCTATAATATAATATAAATATATAGTTGAGACACTTATCCCCAATATACCTGCCAATACTCGCAATCCACTAAACCCCCTACCAATCTATACCCTCCTAATAATCCCTCTCTTCTTTTTCATTCCTTTATATATATTCGTCGTCTAGACATATACTCGACAATTTTCTCTTTCGCGAACACCACGTCATCACCATAAACCGGCCCCCTCGAGGATATATAGTTAAACATTTCGCAAAATTTATTGGCTACGCGTCGGGTGTAATTTATCCCGCGTGCGCGCTTTAAAAGAGAACCTCGGCCGGTTTACGAGGCGCAATTATAATTCGGCTCTCTGCGAGATTTCGTGCGCATGCGCGCGCGCGCGTATGACACGTTGCGTTACACTTTCCGACGGGGAGAGAGAGAAAGAAAAAAGGTGCGCGTAAATCCCTGAGTTTAACGATTTCAGAGGTGAGGGAGAAAGGGGATTTTCGGCTGGTGCAGTGATGGATGGGGCTTCTGTTTGATTGATTTTTACGAGTCGAGAGGGAGAAACACAGACCTGTAATTATACACTGTTGTAATACTGTGTATTATATGTATCTTTGTGTGTAGGTATGCGAAATTCGTATGATTCTAGGTAATTTTGTAATTTATAAAAGTTAATATTATATATAGGTTTTAGAATAAATACTATCGCTTTCGAAATCAATTCACCACGGTATCCGTTCCGCGTTATATACATGCAAATAATAATCCTTACATAGCCGCACGCTGAATTCGATCAATCAACACCGATATATATATTAATTACGCATTTATCATACCGAAATTACGTATACACATAAACACGCTGATGATAATCAATCCGGTCGCCATAATACGCGCAAAAAGCCGGAAAAAAATACTTTCTCTCCTATGAGCAAGCGCGGAACGAGGAAGCTCGCGGGGCCGGAAAATTAGCGCTAAAAGCGTAAGGTCCACTACTTACTCGCGAGGTCGTGTTTTTCCTCCTTCCGATGCCGACAAATTTTCCGTGCGTAACGCAGCTCGGACCGCGGGCGAATGTAAATCTTTTTAAACGGTCGGTTATAAGTGTCGCAATGTATAATGCACAGGTGTATAATACTCATTGACGCGAATTTTCGGTAATAACATGCTAGAATAAGAGTGTAGGTGTTATTATAATATTTATATACGATCGTTACAGGCTAATCGATTACACTTTCACTGCGGGCGAAAATGATCTTTTCTATGTACTCTCTTTTTCTATGCGACGACGACTTTGCGAAATCAAACTCTCTAATATGCGCAAACGTAAATTCGACTTTTTTGGAATACACGACGCGGGGTTCTTATATACGCATACTTCGGTAATTACGAATAATTAAAATATTTCCACGGTATAAGTGGTCGTTCCTTTCGGTTTAATAAGAGACTTCTATATGTAAAAGCGAGATATATATACGCACGCGCGCGAATTTCTATTTGCGGACACTTTCCAATCGATTGTTTTACGACAACATAGAAAAAAAAATCACCCACATACCGCGTTATGTCCACTGCACACAACCCTTACATAATTCCCTTTACTTGCTATATACGCACGTATCGCGCGACGATTTTACAAACAACAGATTCTTCCGCGTACTTGGCAAATCGCTCGTAAAATCTCTCGCACGTCTATGTATATATACACAAAGCGATGTGCGCGCGTAAATATAAGAATAAAAAAATAGAGAAATAGCGCGGCGATAAAGTTAATAACTCGCTCGCTCGCGCGCAGCGCAGGAGAAATTCGATCGACGCGCGGCTTTTCACTTTTCTTGCGCGCGTCGTGCGCACGCAGAGATCGATTTACGGCCTGTACGAAAAAAAAAATATTGAAATCTCCGGTGTAATATACGCACCGTGATTTGGAGAGTATGTATGCGTGTACTTCCGAGTTCTTGTGTTATATAGGTGTATATACACAAACGGAGGTGAAAAGTTCGAAATGATAGGATGTCCGAGCTGCTTCCTTTGTTCCGAACGCGCGCGTGCGTTTGTTTCCTGCATTGCGGTTTTACGAGAGGGAGAGAGTAGAGGTATGATGGTTATGGCGTGTCGTAGAGGTTTGATTTTATTTTTTGGGCAAACCGTTCGTTATTGTTAGACCATTTGTATATAGGAAGCTATCAAGTCGGTTTTATTTTATTTTTTGTAACTTTGGTCAACCGTTTATATGAAAATTGTTGACTATTATATAGACCTGCGCGCACTGAAAAGCGCAGCGTTTTGGTATGACAAAATACAACAGCAAAACAGTTTTATAAAGAATTATACTTCTAACAGTTATTATCGATTTTCTCAAAGCAAAACACACAATATACACTCGTCAATTGCTTTCCGCAGCGGCGATCTGAAAAACGCTACATAATGCAATGCCCATAGTATTTTCTCCAATCGAGTCCGTCATCGCGAGAGAAAACCCCGCATCTCTATGGGCGTTGGCGCGTTAAGGGAATCGAGAATCTCTCCGATCAGTGACGCCCGCGGATTAGAAATCGCGGATAAATTCGCGGCCCGATTTCCCGCGTTGTCATTTGACGCTCTCGCTCGCACGGACGTTTTATTATTCGCAGCGGCCGCGCAATGTTTGTTTTGTATAAAAGCGTGCGATATAAAACGTGTAGGTTATACCGGCAATTTTGGCGTATAATAGAGGCGAGATTTTGAATATTATACTTTGATATAGCAATATTTTCGCGAATAAAAACGTACCGTAAAGCGCGCCGATTATATTATAACTACCGCGATATATTTCAACATTATATAGCTTAATTCAACCCACGTGGTGGTCCACTTTTGTTCTCAATTTTACCACCGCCCCTATCAAAATCTCTCTCTCCATAGCGCGCGCGCAATAATTTTTAACAAAACCCCCTCGCCACGTTCTTTGTACACATACACACAGTGTACTATATATCTATCTGATGCGCCGGCCTAATTGCGCTTCATAAAGCGAATTTACGCGCGCCCGCGGCTACATTCGTGGCGCGTATATATTTATATATCCTACGTGCAGTTTTTCTTCTTCTTCTTTTAGGTACACATACCTATTTGTGATTGCGGATCGCAGTAGGTGAAGGTATACGTATATATAGGTACGAGAGCGAGGAATTCAGTCGGCCGGAAGGCACGACGCGCGCGCGTGTATATAGCCTCGTTATCGTCGATCTTCGGTTCTCTCTCGCATATGGGATGGAGAGAAAAATGACGCGCGGCGGTAAAGTGAAACGCGCGCGCCGAAAAATCCACCGTCGTGTATGTCGATAATAATAATTTACATTTTTTTTTTTTTTGATAATCGAGATATAAACACACACACATATGTTCTTCTATATACTTCCTCTCTTTTTTATATACAATTTCGAAGTTATAACACACGTGGGTTTCAGAGCAAGTCCAATTACAGATATACATATAGTGTAACTTTAATAAAACGGAACCGCTTGTATATATGCATTTTGCCGCTGATGATCGCGAAATTACTTTCGTTGCCCCGATATCCTTCCAGAAAACCGGCGCACGATATTTACTCTCTCGGCCGTCGAAGTGTGCCACGCTCTCAGCATTCCACGCGGCTACGGAAGAATGCCATTCAACCCATTACCCATCGACCGCGTACCGCATTTTTTCACTATAATAATATTTAAGTCACATTATTTTAAAATAATTATAGAATTTCCTCTAATCGCGATCACATTTCATTTTCTTTCCTCGCGCGCAGCATCACGAAAAATATAGTCGTCGGAGGCGACCGTCCTCGTCGGAGCTCAAGGCCGGCTCGTCGTCTCTCCCGATTAAGCGGCGGCGGTTATACACACACGTTGCGGCGGCCCCGATAATGTGTGTCAGCGGGTCACTGACTCCTCGTGCGCTCGCGCGCGGAGAACGGAACTTCTCTCTCTCACGTATGTGTGTAGTAGTCGATCGGGAGGTCGGGTTAGGATGGACGCGAGAGTTGTGAATGAACGTGGTGCAGCACTGATGAAAAATATATATCTGCTGAGTCACGGTGATGGGTGTGAGTGTATCGGATATAATATATATAATATCGAGCAGTACGGGTGTTGTGGTTCAGTTTGCTGAGACTTTAAATTTTGTCTAACAAATATAAATATAATCGCCCAACCCTCTTTAAAAGAAAAAAACGGGTGAAACTTCGGGGCCGCGCGAGCGAGCAAACAGACGCAACCTCGTTTCCTTTTTGCTCGAGCTGCAGCGCGTGTGTTTTATATACAGAGAACGCGGCCGACGTGGGTTAAAGTGTGTAAGTGTCAAAGAGGGACGGTGATGCAGTAGTAGCTCTGTTGACGGTCTAATTGACGGGTGATACATGCGAGCGATCGGAATAATCGAGTGTATAGTTGCGAATGTTTGTGGGAGGGTTACCAAAGTTTACCTTAATTTGTCAATATACGTGAATAAGCCATAACGGAAAAATGAGAGCTATATTATCACGAAACATCGTTGTTAAACTTACGCAACGCACGACCCTTCGACATTATACACATTTTTCACAGCTTATAACCGAACCGCGACTTCACAGCTATCCGCGATCTACTTCCAATAGGTCCGCGTTGACCGGTTCTCCCTCTTCTCGTTATCACTTGTTATCTCTCCTATATCGCGCGCTCGGAGAGAAAGCTTTGTGTGTTCACCCTCGGCGTAACAGGACTCTCTCTCGTATAGTATATATAGGTATATATACGCATGAAAGGCGGAAGGAAGGAATATGACGACGATGCGTCGTCGTCGTGAGAGATGTAATGGGAAAGTGTGGGATGAGAGTTGCGATGCGCAGTCTCGTGTCGAGGAAAAGTGGAATTTCGTGTGTGTGGTTTGGTGATATAGGTTTATACTAGTTCGAAGTACCGTTACGGTATTCGATTTACGATCGTCTTTTTTTTTCTTTTTAAGGAAATTCTTTGTTGGAGTGAAGTAGAGATACTTTTATGCATATAAAGTATACAATTCCCTCCGTATTACACAAAACAACGCTACACGAATTATTGATATTTTCCACACGCACACCTGCAAAATAAAAAAAACGCTTGTACGGAAAAACCTGTCCAAGCAACTTCAACTCGCTACACCCCGTGACTTTTCTCCACCTATACGTATACGCATCCGGCTCGTCCCTCTCGATTCTCCATTTTCGCCGCTGCTATAAGTACCGCGGTCGATTAGAAATCGCGTTCCTCCTTCCTGCGTTTACACACACGCGGGTAAAAAGGCCGCAATTAAAGAACGCATCCTCATTTTTCCCGGCGACGCGCCTCGGGCGGAAAAGAAAACTGTCGCACGTGCAGTGCAAGAGATTTCTTTTTTTACGTATATATGTATTCTTCTCTGAAGACGCGGTTGACGAAACATTGTAACAAATTGTTGTTTATTTAGTATATAAGAGTACTTCGATTCAATGGCACTAATTATAACGGGAGAGGCGGAATTCGATACACGTATATATATACATACACGGTCTTTTCCTCCTCGAAATTGCCCCGAGCTTAACGGTGTGTATATAAGCAAGACGAACTGGGACATTATGACATTTTAGCGCTTGTTACGGGCGCGATTAAGTAAACCGAGCCGCGTTTTACGCGCGCTAAGTGGAGAAGTGTACCTCAACTGCTACTGTGGTTAGTTCGTTCGCGAGTTTGCGCTAAAACTTAATAATAGGTATGTGTATCTAGATCACGTGTGTTTTTTTTTTAATTTTTGCCCGAATTAATGACAGTTCATCTTCCTCCCCGTAAATAATTCTTACCCATGAATGAACCATCAAAAAGCAACGACTTTGTAGCCCATAAAACAAAGCCACACAGCAGCTTTGAATAATGCGCCTTCTCCTATAATAATTTCCGTATTATTAAATAAGATATACCACACTTATACATTCCCGCGCGCGGAGTGCTATACGTTTGTTACGTAACCGCGCGCGTATGGGTCGTCAAATAGTGTGTGTTACGCAATGGATGCGCGCGCGGGTGTAGTTTTATCTCGCGCGCGGTGATTAGAACGCTGCATGCACGATGGTGAGAATCGAGCTGTTTGGGGTGATAAGTGTGATAGAGGAGATAATATAGCTTTTATATCGGTGTGTGAAATGGAGAATTTTCAAGTTCGATCGTGCAGGTAATTCCATTTCAATCACGAGGCATGTAATATAACAGATAATAATGTCATCCACGTGTACGTAATACCATTCGTATATAATATTCAATTTCGAAAATTCCGAGCACCGCGGATCGCAGCTACCGACCGCCAGTATCGTATATCGCAGGCTCAACTGCGCGGCAGGTATATAATATAATGTACAATGCAAAGTCACCGTTCGTAATTCGCCTTTTTCTCTCTCTCTCGCAAGTCATCGCACGCATATATATATCAAGCGCGGGTGGATTCGCTGTTAAGTATTTCCAAAGAAGAAATACCTCCTTTTTTTCTCGGCAACTATATTACACATCACAGTATATATATCTCGTACACGAAAGTACCCGTTAAACGGTACATACAGGTGTTTTTTTGTCTCCTCCGCGAAGAAAATCTTTCGTTTACACGCTAAACAATCGCATACAACACAACACACTCCATTCATTTCGAAAGCGACGGCGGCGGTGGTCCGCTATAATAATAAAATTTGAGCAATTTTGAAAGGAGCGCGGATGGAAATATTTATGCATTCCGAATCCGCGCGAGAGTTTCTTTATGCATATAGGTTGTTGTACACATATGCTGTATACTATAATGAATTCCATATGTGTGTGTGCGGTGGCCGGTGATTTTCGCGAGAGTTACGTCACGGATGCAGTCGTCGCTTTTTCTGTAATTATACATGTATCGATCGGCGAATGTGTATGTGCTGTATGTACGACGTATAAATGTGAAAAACTCTCTCTTTCTCACACTGGGTGGAGTTGTGGGTGTACACATGATGGTTTGTATGTTGGGTAATAAGATATAATATTTGATAGCGGGTGAGAAGAAGTCGACTTTTCTTTATATCTTTCGCTCATCAATTGTCCATTTTCCGACATTCTAGACTGTCGCACGATTCTTCTCCAAGTTATACTAGGCGCAATCGCAATCATCACGTATATATAGGGAACTAGACGTTATACCTCTCCTTCCCGCTTCTACATATATAGCCATCGTCGCACTTCTTCTTCTTCTTCTTCTCTTCTATAGCCTCCTCTGGATCCGCGTCCAGTCGACTTTTTTTTCAGCGTACGCGCGACAAATGGAAATGCATATATAGAGAGAGACGTCTTCGCGGGAACGGAGAGAAATCGCGCGAATGTCGGACAATAAAAAAAAATGGCTGCTGCTGTTGCGGTTTTGTCGCGCGATGTATAGAGTGAAATTTAATGGCCGCGGGAGAATTGCAGTGGGTTCGAAAAATTTCAAATCGACCGTTGACGTCAGAGCGTGCGTTGATTGATATACGATCGTTTTGTTCTGTTTTTTTGTTTTTGTTTAATATGGGTTAATTACATGAATAATTTATTATGTGTATAAATATATACGAGGGGGCACTGTGATGACGTCAAACAATCAATTTTATATAAAGTCTGTAATTGGCGTTGGTCGTGTAAAATCTGTCTGTCAATCAGCGGTGTACAATAAATTTCGCTGATTCCGATCATATAGATGTCCCATTACGCGCTCACCTCTACTTTTATCTCGAATGAATCCGATATTATATACAATTTCGTTGACATATAATAAGTATAGGAGCCCGCAGGGGAATGCAATTGTATTGATGTGTATATAAAACGACAAGAACGTTGCGACATATACTTATATACACGTGAGACTGCGGTTCAACGTGTAATATCGCGAATTTTGAAAATCCGCACTTTGAGCGTTAATCGTTTTGTCTACCCAAATATACGAGTACTACAATATTTCATACTTTATTCCAAACGACTAAAATACTTTAATCACATAACTATATCTCGTATCCAATCAACGACACACACTGAAACTATACCACGTATAAACACTGCAGTAAATACCCAACCGAACGATATAACTTTAACCCTCCCCCCACCTAAAAAAACGACACAGCTGTTGCCTCGGGGGGCATCCATTAGAAATGCAAACTCGTCCCGTCGCCTAGCGGCGAGGAAAAACGAGGACTGCCGCGGGAAATCGATTTGCGGCCGAATATAATCGAAATATAATCGAAATCCGTTTGTCGCGAGAGAGGCGCGAGAGTTATTGCGGTGCAGCGCGCGCCGCACGAGTGGAATGGGTTTTGATATATATATATATAGCTGCGAGTGACACAGATGTTTTATTATATATACATTGCGGCCCTGCGGCAGCTGAGACGATGGGTATAATGGACGCACAGAGTTATGTGTTTTTTTGCATGGATAATTATTTTGATATATTTTATTAATTAAGCGTAGACTATCCTATACGACGTTTCCCACGTCACTTATATATACCGGACCACCTATATGTACATTTATACATTGATATCGTGTGTATGTGGGAGAGCTCTCTCTCTCGCGTGCATTTGCATAAGCGTTAATGCAAACAAAGAGAGCGAGAGAGTAAAAGGTAATTACCATAAACCAAGCGCGCGCCGCCGAATATATATACATGCACACAGGAGAGGAGAAAGAGGGGCCGTTACGCAATAAGCTCAATCGTACGTACCTACACACGTATGTGCATACCGGTATTATACATATTAAAAAATACTTGTGTATACGTGTATGCATCACGTATATCGAAAGTTATTCGCGCGGTGGTCTCGAGAGACTAGGTATAAAGCGCCCTGCCCTCTTTCACCTGTTTACGTGGATATATTCTCACACGCGCGAGAAAACAGAGACGATCCTTTCCTTTCGGCGCGCGCAGTTCTGTATAGGTGTGTGTGTTTAGAGAAATGTTGATCAGGAGTTCGAATCTGATTATATACGTACACATAGGGTTCTGGTTAATTGTCGAAAACAAAAAAAATTGCATCGATGTAGGGATGTATTCTAAGGAATGCTAAAAATACAGCTACCCGTATATACAAATATGTATAGTAAAACCCAACGGTCGGACCATATGGCGTTCCTTATACATGTATTCTACTATTCGCCGCCGTATAAGCGCATCGCACTGACCCTGTACTTATCTCTCGGCCCATATGGCCCGGGTAGTCGTACGATATATGTATACAAGCTTCTTCAAAGCGACGACGTACGAACCCCTATTTACTTCATTTCAAAATTTTGGCAGCAGATATATATATTATACATATATCGATAAGCAATACACTTTTGAAAAAAGTATCATCCGTGTCATGGGAAAGGGTCATCTCTCTCTCTCTCTCTCGCGGAATGCAGGCGTAAACGAAATCGAACGCGCGGTAATTGCGCTCTCGCGAGTGTATAGGTCCGCCCCGCGCACGAAGGAAAGAGAGATGCGTCCTCGGAGATTAAACACGGTTTATGGCCTTCGAAGGTACGTGGGCGGGAGATATAGCAAGTATGTGTATGTATGTGTGGGATGGGGGGAGAGGTTGCTGAATGAAAATTGACGAATTTATTTGCACGCGGGGTTTGGTGAATCGTAACGTGGGAAAGGCAGTAAATGTATGTATAAGTTAATGATAATGCTTGTATATAAGGTATAATATTTTAAATAATTTGAAAATCGGTGTATGTATAGACATTTTCGTTACGAAATCAATGGCGAATCGAACCAATAGATTTCAAAATTGGAATCCCTGAACGCGTGAACGCTGAATACCTCGTTTTCTTCTTTCATGCATATACTACACATGCATATACTAGAAATGTACGCAGAGTACAAGTGCGGCCTTTGAAAATACACTCGACCCAGTTTCCATTCGCGAAAAAAGCCGCGCGCGAGAATCAATGGTAAAAGAGAGGAGCACAGCGCCTGAATTACGTGAAAGGTAAATAGGTATGTATTCAATAACGATGATGATGATGATGACGACTTGCGATTCAACCGAGACTCGAGTCGAATCGTGTATTGATATATATAATACGTTTAACTTGCTAATGGGAGAAGTTCTGTGTGTAATAATGCCTGCAGTTGTATGTTAGTTACGCGTAATTAATTTAATGAATTTTACGCTTTGATTTGGTGATGGTGGATATATTAATGCATGAATAAACCGATATCGATGCCAAGTCGGCCGTTCGGACGCGAGGCAATGATATGCATGTTGCACGAAATTGATTGTATATATACGATTACTGTAAGGTCCGGATGAAATAATAATAGAATAGATTGGAGAGAGCTGCGAGTATTGGATATATAGGCTAATTAAAATAACCCTGATTGCTGATTATCAGATGTGTAGGGTAATATAAAAAGGATATATGATGGAATGTATAATAAGAGAGAGAAAAAAAATTGAAATGATAATTGATGAAAATGCGTTGACTGAAACCGAAATAAACTAACCACTGCGTGAGAAAGTATACTTTTCTTTATAACGTAAGTAGGTATTATATAGAAAAGCGAATAAGTCATTTAAAAAAAAGGTCACACACTCTCTTCAGAATACGAAAAATATTTTCATTCGCTCGAAAACAGCCGCGTGGGCAGATGGTATCATCCGCGTTTCGCCTATTCCACGAAAAATAAAAAAGAACGGCGCATTGCGAAAGGAGGTGTTCACCGTAAAGCTTTCTCACGCGCAATAGAGTCTCCTCCATTTTCGGCGTCTACATACGCGTACGTATACGATAGATTAATTAGTTTTCGATTGCGCAAGGGGTTAAAGATGCAGCCCGAGGCTCGCGCGCAGGCGTCGAGTTATTAATATGTCGATCAATTTCGTCGCGACGTCGTAGATGTTACGTACGTGTAACGCCTCGAGGGCGTCGGTTGCATTCTCTCTAGCAATATAATGTGTTGTACATACACAGCGCGGTGAGGATTTTTGTGATTGTTAATTAATGGCGGTTTAATGCTTTTAGTTTAGTTA
>UXGD01005877.1:0-13570 GCA_900474315.1 Torymus auratus
ATAACAGAAAACGAATTAATATACAAGTATATGACAGTTTTTAGTAAAATTATAATAAACATTTAAGGTACGTATGCGAATGATATTTAAAAATAATCGAAATGAAGATTAAGAATATAAGTGAAATTTAAAAACAATAACAGAACTAAAAATAATTTCATACAGAAATATATTATGTTTAATATAATATGCAATTGAAATTTACATATAATCAAAATGAAAATTAGTCTATAATAATTTTATAGTAATCCAAGAAGAAGAAGAAGAAGAAGAAAGAGAAGGAGAGTGGAGCAAAAATAACATCGTATCTTGAAATAGAGGGAATAAAATCCTGCTTATAGACCGAAACCATGAATATATCCGAAACACATCATACGTAAACTATCGAAAAAAGTTCACTATTTCTGCTTCTTCCCAAAAGTGGACTTTTTTCGACTTTTGGGAAGAAGCAGAAAACGTGGACTTTTTTCGACTGTCTTTTTACATCCCCAGACATGAGCATACGTAGTTTCCTACGTAAAAATTGAAGATTTTACACCTTGTCTTGTTTATGTGCTCCGCACGCTCCCCTGCTGCAATAACTTACGTTAAAAAAAGTATCAAAACAGTTAAGGGTTCCGTGGATTTCCTCATATATAAATCAGCGAAAAAGCACGCGGCAGCTAATATCGTCAGCGGAGAGGGAAACTTTTTCGCTCATTTACGCGCAAGGCCCATAGAGAAAAAGTGATGCTTGTACCTACAACTAGCGCAGGGGAGCACAGAGAAGTAGTCCCATAAATTCACGCGCTCATGCGAAGATACCTTGCACACCTATCGCGTGAGAAAGAGGAACAGAGTTAGCTCAACCGCGAGCTCGTTATTACAGAGATGAATGCAAAGGGCGGAACTTTCGCGCGTCCGTATTTATTGCAGTTGGCGAGAGCGTGTGTGTACACGCGAGGTGTCGCCGACAGTAACCGAACTTTGCCCCGCGTGAGTGAGATATTGTGTGTGTATAAATAGATATAGGGATGAGAGAAAAAGCAATGTTTTATGTGCTTGTTTGTTTTTTTGGATGTTGCAGAGGCGGCGCTGGCGAGGCCGCGCAGGGGCAGACGGAGGACATGGCGACGGAAGTGAGGACCGCCGGCAGGCCTACCATGCCCACGATCACGCAGTCGAAGAAGCCCATTGTCATTTATCCGACTGGTAAGCGGTTCTTGTTTACGTTATGTAGTATATGCTGCGTGGAAAAAATATATCCGGTGGTGGTGTTGATGATGGCAGATCGGCTTATTGATTGCATCAGTTTTTCAGGGAATTAAGTACGTTTGATAAATGTACATATACACTTCTATAAATAGATGCTTTTTATTTTGTTTGGGAGTTACAAAGTTGGTTTGTTACTTACCGTAATTGAAAGCGATCGTTGATTTATCCTATTCTAGTGTTCTGGCGTCTTGTTGTACAGATACATTTTAGGTAATTATTTTCGAACGTTCTTAAAAATAGAATTGCAGGGAAAATGTCAGCTACATCTGACAAGATTTTCTCGATCCATCAATTATATTGAGAACACTAAAATACCGACCTCATTCCGACTTTTATACTTATCGATCCTACATTTTTATTATTTCACCCAGAATCCAATAAATTTTTCGAATAAAAGATCTCTTAATTAAGTTCTTTTTTCATCGTGTAATAAAATATCTACTTCAACATTCAAGTCATTTACTTTATTAAATTATTATTGAAATTTCTCAGCCGACAAACCTCTCCACTTTTACCCAAAAGAAAAATACGCTATATAGAACTCAACCGAACGAACATTGTTATAAACAACAATAATAAAATATTTCCTCCCACTCCCCGAGCCACCGAAATAGAAGGTAAAGTGGAAGTTATTATCGCGTTATTGCCGGGGCTCACGACAGAACTTCATCTCCCCGAGTGTATGTGTACACGTGTGTACGCTATACCGCGACAATAGCAAAAACACCCTGAAACTCTCACCCTTCAGTTTAGCCCTGAGATCGACTTGCCTTCGCCCGGCGCGACCCTCATTTCGCAAAGTATACACACCTGCCGTGTGCTCGCACTCCGCTCTCACACACAAACCGCTAACCCTCGCCTCGGCCTAAAACGCCGCATGCATGCATGCATAGCCACCCACCCTAGAAAACAACAAGTACGCTCATGCATGTATAAATCTTGCGGTGTATCGTCGGGTTCCATCTAAATGTATTCTCCCCAGGTGATGGCCGCAGAGCCCCGGGCGAAAAACGCAATTCGGCGGGTGAATCGGAAAATATAAGCGCGCTTCTCCCTTACAGCGTCATCACGCTTAAACTCAAGGTCTTAGCGCTTAACTTTGCCCGCTCGTTAGGTGCACGCGATATTTCCTATATATATACAGCGTCAAAGGTCAATAACGCGGTATCGCATACACACGCGTGATTTCGGATATATATATATAGAGACGCGAATCATATCATGCACTGTACCCTTGACCTGCGCTGCTAATTTCCATTGCAGATATGACGATGCACTATACGATTAAAATTCTACCGCCTCTGCTGCCGGCTTCTTAACGTGGATCCTTGAGGCCTCCGCGACTTTGACGAGCGTAGGTGCGGATATGTGCGCGTGATAAATGCCAGCGATAATTTTGCGAGTGCTCTTGACATTGTGTTATATATGGAGGCGGAGAGGAAGCGATGGATGGGAAGAAGGTGGAGAGTAATGCCGAAGGATTTAGGCTCTTCCCCGGTTCGTGCATAGTTTATACGAGGAAATTAAGGCTGGGTTTAGGGAAATTGGGTAAATGCCGGTGATGACGCGAGTGTGTGTGTATACGTTGTGAGGGAAAAATGTAGGTGAAAATTGTGAAAGTGCGCAGGTGACGATAAATCAATGTGGGTTGTTGTTGGTATCATTGCTTTGTTTTCTTTAGGTCTGATGAAGATAAATTAAGGAGAATGGAGGAGGCCTAGAGAAAAATAATTACTTTTTCGTTGTTAACTTTAGAGCGCGAAACAATGGGAGGTGGTATAATTTTTAGATATTTCGGGTGGACGTTAACGAAGCTGTGAGAAATTCTTACTTTTAATAATGAAACGATGCACAACTTATTTTAGGACATTATTTTAATAAGGGTATAATGGAAAGATCTAGAAGTAACTTTATTCGTTAATAATTGTACATCGTTTCGCGGTCCGGTTGTTCCTCGTCGTTCCATCCAACTTTTGCCTTATTAAAAACGTAATAAAAATACTCATTAATGATATCGGATAAAATATAAAGTACTTACTATAAACGCAATTAAAATCGTTGAAACTTCAGCATTCGTTAATCAACATTTCAAATCAAAGTATAAAATAACCAAGCAGTAAGCACATCGTTCAAAATCCATACAAGTTTATATATCTCACGCTCTCGCTCCGATGCGAAAGAATTCTCAACGAAAGAAATTCCGCTCGACGGTGCGACATTCAAAGAATCTCGGCGTCACCGGTAAGTAGACCACAAACGTGGAACGCGAGGATCGCGGAAGTCGTCGCGCGGCTATACTATTCTCGGAAAATCCGCGAATCGGGCGCGAAACAATTTGATATTTGAACGCTATATAATAATGGCTAGCCGCAAGGGGGGCGTTCGTGTTTGTTTTGCGCGGAAGCGGTTATTGGAGTGCGTCGAGCTCGTATTCCCGTGATTTGTTCGTCGTTGCAGGCCTATTAGATTGATTTGTTTCCAGCGCATAGAGCATAGAGGGATTTTACTGTATTCAAATGGATTCTCGTTAAATTGCGTTGATGAATAAACTTCATTTAAATTATGTATTTTTATGGCCTTTTTTTATAGTTCTCGTAATTCTTACGTCTATATATAATAAAAATTTATAATCGCGTGAAGAAACAGTCAGGATGATGAATAACGGATATAATTTTATTTTATTGCATTAAAGAACGAATAAACTATAGTGTACGCAACTTTGACCTACATATATACATAAAAGTGAATAAAATTTTACATTTATCCCCTGTTCATAATTACAAAACAACATCATAAAATGGCAATGACAATACTAATTTCACGTTTCCTTCTTAACGCGCGTGTTATAAATTTCATACACATCGCGGATCAACCCATAACCATAAATTTGTACCCAATAAAATCCCTCGGTTATTTTACGCCCGCAGAAAACAATTTTCTCGCCCGACACCGTCGTAAACTATAAATCCTCGTATAACCGCGCGTGCATCCCCTTAAAATCACATTTCCCCAACTCTCAAAACGAATATAAATATCACGCTAATCACCAAACACTCCACCAAAACTCTCCTATGTCTACACGTAACTCAATACACCCCCAATTTGTCTTTCACTCGCAAACTCTCTCTCTCTCCGCGGAAAAAACGCCCGTTTTTTCACCGTCGTCCTCTTTCTACACCCGGACAAATTGCGAAACCCAGTCACGCGGCAGACTGTGCGCGCGCGCGACGCAATACCTCGCGGCGCACTCGAGTTATCGACAGCCCCCCTTTTTTATCTCCCTCACTCTTCGGCGAAAAAAATGCGTGCCTGTGCTCGATATATAGGGGCGTCTGGATACGTATACACACATAGTAGAGAGAGACAAACACGGACGGGCGCGTGTATACGGGAGCCGGGGTGAGTGATAAGCGGCCGATAGAGCTGATCAATTAGGAGCCGAATGCAGGAGCCAATTCGATTGATTGGGTAAATAGCTCCCTCTCTCTCTCTCTCTCTCTCCGCTTCCAATTCGCCCCCTTGAGCTCACTGCTGCTGCTGCTGCTATACTCTCGGTTTTGCAGGATAATTAGTTGGCCGGACGCTGATTTCGTATTATGCGTAGCATCGGTGTATTTTCCATCGGTCGGCTGAGCTCTGTATTTCTTTCGGATGATTTCAAGCGACCATATGAATGATTTTTTTTTTGTCGTGTAATAAAAATCTGAGGACAAGGCGTTTGGTTGGTATAAGAAAGACAGAGAATTAGGGCAAGAGGGAGTTATATAGATTAGGAAATAATCAGGCATGTCTGATCCGGCGGGTGGGTGGGGCCTTTGTTTTGTCGATTCGGGAAATAATGTTTGCGGAACGTTGCTATACTATCCGCGCGCGAGAGAGAGAGAGACAGAGAGTTTATGAAAATTTGATCCGCTTATTTTGCAGGCCGGAGATAAAGTCTCTCTCTGTGCCTTTCAGCGCTACGCGAGCGGCTATTATGCTTTTGTTTTGTCGAATTAAGTCGTCCTGGGATGAGAGAGGAAAGGAGAAAAATGTAACGTGCACAATACACGGATGGGGATTATTTATGTGGCCGTCGTATTAAGCGTAGGCACAGTGCCTGCTGCGGAGTGTTCCTGCTTAAGCATGAAAAGCGCACTTTCCATGTAAATTGTCGAGCGATTTTTTTCCTGTCCTTGAACCTAATACGGCACGAGTCCTTCAAAATTTTATCATACGTATACTACAACCATCTAATCCATATTAACCTGGAAAATTTACATGCCACGATTCCCAAAATATATGTATATCTTACGTATTTCTAATTTTCCTCGCATCCCTGCCGCCATCCCATTCAAAAAGCCATTTTCCCGCGCGCCCTCATTTCCCCCGCGAGAAATCAACCATCCTCCCGCGCTTATATACCTAGCAGCGTGAGTCTAATTCGTCGGAAAAACCGAGGACGCCTCAAAGACCCAATTTACATCCTCCCTCCGCACCTGCCAATACGTCAGCGCGCAGCTCTGCTCATTTTCAGCGCCGTGAAATAACGTAATCTTCGCGTCGCTCCGCGCGGCTTTCGTATATTATATGCCCGCGTGCTCCTTTCTCTCTATGTAAATAACGCGCGCGCGCGAGCGTTTCAAAGCATAGAAATATATACCACGCGCTAGAGGTGGGGAGAGCTTTATTGAAAATATTCAAATAGGTAGGCATTGTGCCGTATGATCAGCGGGTGGGGAATCTATCTCAGTGTGTGTATGTGTGGTATGTGCGACAGGGGACTATACGTTCCTCTAGCGGGCAAATAATTCCATAAATTCGAGATAAAAAAAACGGGGTATCGCTATATATACGCACACGGGCCGGAAATTTATCGCGTCCGGACGCGGGGAGGCCTCGGTAGAACTCCCCCCGAAACAGATTTCCGCATTATGCGACGGTGCGCGAGTTTTCGCTTTTTCCTCCCATCGACAGACTCTCTCTCTGTCTCTTGCTCGCTCTCTCTCTCTTGGTGAGTTTGGAGTGGTAAAGGGAAAGGGGGAAAAAAGAGAGAAAGGAAGAAACGGCGGAAAGGTTAATGCTCTCAAGCTTTTTCGAGCGGAATTTTCGTTATCTGCGGCGGTTCGTTTCCTTCGTGAAAAACAGGGATAATTCGAGTGGTTCGTTTGGAATTGTTTGATAAGCTTAAGAAAATGAATTTATAGAAGTAGCGTTTTATTCGGTATTTTATAGTTAGTTTATTGGCAATGTAGTTTTAAGTATATTTAGAATACTTGGAAATGTACTGAAATGAAATTTCATATGCAAAATGTTAATTATTATTCAAAATAATTCATAAAGGTTTGTTTGTGCCTGTATCGTCTGTCATACAATATTTGTTGACATCTTGACGTTAATGAGGACGCCTAAGGTATAGCGTATGATAATAAGCAAGGAAATACTGTAAGCTTAGTCCTTTCTTATTCAAATACAGTATACTTTAGTGTTCAGAGGTACGTAAATTTGAAAATATTAATATTCTTTTCATTTCTTTTAACTTTTGAAAGGAAACGAAATTTTATTGTCATTTACTAACTTTAGTACGTGAATAGTATTTAAATGATAATTAATAATAAAGGTATATGGAGATGGAAGTCCCAAACAATTCGCCGGTTTCGAGTGCGTGTAGTTCAGATTACGTCGATATGATGGATCCTCCCAACTCACCAGAACCGTCAGAAGAAACAATAGACAGTTGGTGGACCGATTTTTTACGTCTTCCCCCCCGACCGATTACAAACATAGGATGTTCACGACGAAACTCGGAAGAGTCGGTGGATACTACGTCAACGAATGGTTTAGTACAACCGAATTCTGACCTTGTCGAGCACACGGAACCGCCCAATTCACCAAGAATTTCGGAAGAATCTATGCAAATGATGTCGAGGGGCTCACCGGATGGGGGAAATTCAATTTCTAATGGCGACGAACCGAAGGGTCCACCAAATTCGAGGGCATCACCGGAAACGGGAAATGCAAATTCTTGTTTTTCTAATGACGATGAACTTCTGCCTCTGAGTCCACCAAATTCGCAGAGTCGTTTCGAAAATTCAGATAACCAATCTGGAGAATTGGCTGTGAGAAATCGACGTGATTCACACGATTATTATTTTTCCGATACTGACGAACTCGAAGCGCCAGATAATTCTCCAAGACATTCAGACGATACGGATAGTCAAGCATCTCAATTTTTGGCGGTACCGAATCGCCCATATTCGAGCTCTTGTTGTTCTACTTATATGACAGGACCACCAAATTCGCCAAACTGTCATGAAGATTTGACAGACGTTCAATCAAATATAGGCTCATCAGACAGGCACAAATCAAGATCTTCGTTTGTTGATGTAAGTGAGCAATCCAGGTCACCGAATTCTCCGGAGGATCTTGAAAAATTCTCGATTCATAGAAACACGCCGTGTCCTTCAACTTGCTCCTTCGAGGGAGACTAACTGGTTTTTTGTTTCAACAATGAATAATGATGATGTACAATGCATGATATAATTTTTTTCGAAGAGATATTAAAATAAAGTATACTAATAAAGTATTTATATTGTACTCGTAATTAGTGAAATTTAAAATCAAATAGAAAAAAAAATTTTCCAATCTAAGGATGCATGAGAAATTGTATTTAAGATCAAAATAATTCAAATTTAACCTCTTCCCGTACAATTTATTTAGATAAAATTGCAAATTGTTTTTTTTAAGTATGTAATAATTAAATTATAAATTTTTAATGAATAAACCCGATTTCATCTGAGAAATTTGGTGCATACAATTTTTTTTACTTATGATAACACAATAAAAATATAAATTTTCTTCACATATATGGATATGTACGCAGGGAGGTTAGGAATTCGAGTAAAGAGTATTTTTTCGAACTTATATTGAATCTTTCGCGCAAATAAGACTTTAGCGAAAAGGCTTGTTGAAAATTGAAATGCTGAAACTTTTATAAAAAGTATAAGCTCGAGATCGATAAACTCCGTGTTTAAGGATTCTCGGTGGAAAGCTGTTATATCGATGTGCGAGAACTATCACTCGATCAGATAAGTATCTAGCAGAAAGCACGTTTGCCAAAAGGCAAGAATTCTTCCTAAATAGAGTTATTTCAGGAGAGAGCGTAGGACAAAGTCAGCCAATGACCGAAATGAAAGAGAAATGCCGGGAAAGAGATGCTATGAAAAGTTTACGCAAGCATATAAACTCGCAGACGGAAAGTTGAAGATTTTATGATATTACTCGTTGTTCTTGCTTCTTTTTATGATTATTTATGCAGGTGTTATGTGGGTACTTTAAAAGCTCTTTAGAATAAGCACCTTCTTCTTTAACCGCGAACATACCTAATCAAATTTTCCATGATGGCGTGCAAAATGAAGTATACTGCGATAAACAGATGTTACTTCCAGTCACAAAACTATTCTTCGCAATAAATCAGTAACATTTATTCACTTTGATTAATCAATCTCCATTTCCGATTTTAATTCCACCAATTTACTTTAAATGAATCAATGATTGCCTCGACAAATGTATATCACTCAATTACCCGAAACGATCGAATGAAATGAACACGTAAAAATTAAACGACCAGATAATTTATCAAAAATGCCGATGAACGATTCGCTCGATCTGCCATCAACTCAATCGCCCGATAAAATTGCGAAATTAAATGACTCAATTATACCAACCGCACGCTTTAATATAATCCCCAAGAGTTTTTTCACAATATTCTCCTCTACAATAAATCACCCGTATACCCAGCATTAAAAATATCAAAAACCGCACAATAAATCATACCACCTCGTCCGCGTCCCAATCCCAAAACTATCGCCATCAACTCCCCTACCACCCGCAACATCATCATCAATTCCACCTCCGCACACTCCCATTACCATCTTCCCTTTGCATAATCTTCCTCCTCTCTCTCTCCATATCGATCGCAGCATTCCGCTACAAAACGACATACTTACCTCCACAACTGTCTCTATCTCATTGTACTATATCTGTTGCAGTCTCGCCGGAGAGCATAATCGTGCCGATAGTCTCGTGCATCCTGGGCTTCCCGCTGCTCGCCCTGCTGCTCATCTGCTGTCTGAGGCGGCGGGCGAAGCTGGCCCGGGCGCGGGCGCGCCGGCGCAACTGCGACGTCGAGCACGGCGCCCTGAGCCTCGTCAGGTTCAGCCCCGTGCACAGACTTGGTGAGAGACGACGCGCGTGTTGGGTTACGATATTATACAGAGGCCCGGGGGGAGACGTTTGTAATTGTAGAAGGGCTTTTTCGCGGGAGAATGGAGACCTGTTGCTGGTAAAGGATACGAGGGAAATTCTATATTTTAAGGTTTAAATTTTGATTTCAGGAAATTATGGGAAGTGAACATTTATTGGGTTTATGTTGTAACAATAGATGACAATTTTTTAATTTTGTTCACTGCCTGGTATCACTTATAAAATCTGAAATAATTTTAATTTAGCATTGAAATGGCTCTACAAAAACTTTTTTATAGTATCTGAAGAAAAGCAAGAAAAAATTAATAAAAGGTCAAATTACTATTGTAATCCACAGTGAATGGCTTGTAATACAAGAATACCTTTAGAACAGTTCAAGAATTGAAATTCACATTTTTCTAAAATCAAACTCTATTCTCAAGTTCTCGCATTCACTATACGACCCACATACCTTCGCTCAATTACATCATAATCGTTCCAGAAAAATTACTATTTAACAATTAATTATAAAGAAACCTCCATTCACCAACAACAAAACTTTCGTACCACTTAGCCCATAAACAAAGAAGCAACGTTTTCTTTCCACCTTAATCCCTTTCAAATTAAACATGCGCACTAGGCGTTCGCGGCATGCAACTACAGATTTCCCCCTCGCGTTATACAAAACACTCATACACATACCTTTCCGAATCTACAGCTCCAGTGCAAAGGATCTGCGCCTATATAAGGACGCACCGAGCCGTGTACACACGCAGACGCGCACGCCTTTATCCGAGCGCGCGAGAGATTTTTTCCTCCTTTTCTTTTTCTAGAGAGAGAAAGCTCTGCTGCAGCCGCACGGCAGCAGCGACGGTGGAGCTTTTCATTACCATCCTCTTGACTTTGACATAAAATTGCGCGCGAGCGTAGATTGTTTTTCATATTTTTAGAACGCGTATAACACGCGCGCGTGCTCCGTTCCATCTCACGTGCGTGTGTTATATATATAGAAAGGGTGAGAGAGGAGAGAAGAGCTTATGTTTTCGCGCTGCGTTGTTGTCGTTGTCGCGTTATTGTTGTTGTTGTTGTTATGCTTTTCGGGTTAAAAAGGAAAACGAGTGTACGCGCGAGCGTACATTATAGGCGAGGGCGCGCAGCGAAGGGTGCAATGCACGCGACGCACAATGCGTATAATATGTATTATTTGTGCATACATGGTTCGTGAGGGGGGGTTAGTGTATTGTCGGGTGAGGTCGACTTGTTTGCGGAAAATATCGTGCCTGCGAGTTCTGTGCAGTATCGCGGCGTGTGTATATATATAGGCATAGAAACGAATGAAAAATTTGGCGGAAAACGGGCGGTTGTTAGGATTTGCGTACACGTGTGTGGGTGCGGGTGAATTGCGATCGGGTATACATTCCGTGGGATTGTTCGGCGTTGGTTTTGTTCGGCGAGCTTTTGTCTTTATGCGGGTGTTTGTAGATAAATATTTGGGGATTCGTAGAGTTTTGTAATCAATAAGGGTTTGTGTAAAAGAATACGATGTGGGTTATATATTGGTCTCGATTTTATAGAAAATAAATTTGTATAACTATAGGTTGTTTTCGTGTATCAAATTCTTTCCGTATTTTTATTGTAAGTTTCGAGCTTTCGATTTGAAAAATAAACTTCTGTTTTTGATTATATGTAAATGACGCTACGTAAACGTAAAGCATGTTTGCAAATTATTATTTTTCTGTAGAATGCGGAGATCTAACTCTTAATATAGTTAGTATTATGCGACATGATATATATATGTAGTTCGTATCGAATCGAAATGTAATAGAGACTATTTTTTTTCTTTCTATATACTGTACTGAAGACTCGAATTACGCACGAAAAGTGAAAATATACAAAGAAAACGAAATTCACTATATCGAACCCAATCAATTCAATTAAATCTTCGCCAATACACAAATCGTCTCAGCACAAATTTCCATCATACCACTCAATATGTTACCTACACATTTTCCAATATGCCTCTTCGTAATAGGGTTTGTCTTAATCCATCATAATCTGTTGCAGCTGGCATAGAGAAACCTCCAAAGGCAATGCCTTTACGGTCCGATCGCGGCTCGCGTGCCTTCGCCGCCCTGGAATTGGACACCGTGCTCGAGGAGCGCTCCGATCCTGAGTTGAGCACCGCAGTCGAGCTCAGCAGTCCTGAATAACATTTAGCCCCGGTGATCTCGAGGTGATTGCAGTCTCTTATATGTTCGATATCTCTTGTGTTCCTGATTGAAGCCGATAGAGTATTATGGTTGCTTACATTTTTTTTTTTTTTTTTTTTTTTTTCCAACAAGTAATAAAGAATTTTGAATTGTTTGGAAAGCATTCGTAATAATAATTTTGGAAGGGTTCGGAAACGAACCAAGTTTGTTTAGATGGCAAAATAAACAACATATAAACAAACTTGGTTCGTCTCGAGTCCAATAGCAAACCTTCTAAAGTAACAAAGAAGAAAACTTTTTGGCTCTTATGTTATAAAAATAGTTTTATTTTTTCTTTTTTAATCACTCGGAGATTTTCAATAATTCTTTTTTTTTTTCAAAATTTAATTGTCACTTATTATTTTAGTTTTTTACTATTTTTAAGTTATTATAAAGAGATAACTCTTATGGAGATGTCGTGAAAACAATTTAAACTAAGGAAAACTTGACAAAAGACTTTGTAAGCTTAAGTAATAATTAACGTGAAAGCTGAAAAAGGTTACGCGCAGCTTTGAATGGCAAAGGAAATTCTAGAAGGGATCATTAAAGACGGTTTTTTTATATTTAAAATTTCATTTAATTATAAAGAATACATAGATTTCTCTCGGTAATCAACTTATTTTGTATATACATAAAGGCAATTAATAAAAACTTAAAATAGTACAGAAGTAATTACACATTATAAACAGGCATGAGAAGTGGAATTTTGCACACTGAGTTGAAAAAAGTTAGTTTTTGAATCAAGTTTGTTAATATTGTAAGGTGTAATCTCAATTTCCTACATTGAACTTTACATTATTCTCATTAACTTTTCATTCTTATTAAAATTCTCAGTTATTTATCAGTATTGATTTAAGTCTGAAAATATAAAATGATAAATATTAATGGATAGAATTATGAATAAACTTTGATATTTTCTCGAGAATCTAATTCCCGATGAGTTTATTCAAAATCTAATTTTCATCCTGTTTTTCTTTTACTATAATTATACGATCAGAATTATAGAGCAAACATTATTTTAATATAGTATTACAACTTTTGTAGCAAAGTTTTGCTATTTTTGGCAAACCGCTTCAGTCGTCTCACGTTTTATCACACTGTCACAATAAATTTTAACGCCATAATAAAAACGCATAATGCAAACATACTGAAACCCATAAACCATTTCCAGATCACCACGACCATCCCGATCGAACGCGGTGCCAGTTCCTGTGGACCACAGCCCGCTGTGGACGGCGCTAACGAACGCGAGCGGCGCCGACGTCGACGAGGCCGAGCTTGAGAACACCTAGCAGGAAGTTCCGGGCGCCAACTACATCGGCGCCCTCGTCCTTGACCTGCCGATCATCTACTGACGCGAGTCACGGTCTGGGCAGACGACGCCGCGACGACCCTCACTCGCGGCTGCCCCAGACGGCAAAGACAAGGACACTACTAGCGACAAGGAGAGAGTTTAATTGCTCCTATACAACATTTGCAAGATTTCAAGAACAATGTGAAATTTTGGTGATCGAAGTGACAATGCAGTCGTGGTGGATTTGAAAAAAAAGTACTCTATATTACAGTGTAGACGATGGATTGGTGGGTGCAGTGAAATTTACGAGATATTTTTGTCGATTGTTGATGCAAATGATCGAGAGGCGGACAATTGTAAATTTTCAACGTTGAGGAGAGTAAAATTGTTACGGAAATTTCAGGAGAGGGCGATCTTTTGTTTGTAACAACACGCGTAGAATTTACATATATATATATATATATATATTTTTTCATATTTATATAATTTTTATAATTTATATATTTTTTTTTTATTTTCGCTATATGACTTTTTTTAAAAGTTTTATAAA
>UXGD01005878.1:0-13567 GCA_900474315.1 Torymus auratus
TACTGGGACATAGGGGTAAATCCCGCTAATTTTAAATTACTTTAGAATTGCAATTACTATATTTCCAATTATTGACGGTGAAAATGTATAAATTTTATAATAAATAGTTTGAAATATTTATTATTGATTTTTTCACATTAATCAATTTTAAACAAATGCAATATTTTGTCCCAAAATACGTAAGCTATATATAAAGTATATTACGTCACAATAACGTATGTTGCGTTTTTAAAAGTGGTGAAATGAAACATTGCATTTGTTTGAAATTGATCAATATGAAAAAATCAATAATAAATATTTCAAACTATTTATTATGAAATTTATACATTTTCACCGTCAATAACTGGAAATATAGTAATTGCAATTCTAGTCAGTAGCGCTGTCCCAGTAGCGCCGCCAAGCGGTGGAAAAAGCCCCATTTTGTTGACTTTGAAAACTTGATCTTAGCAAAAAAAAGTATATTCTAAAACGTTCGCTTTTCATAAAAATCGGAAATTGTTCGAGAAATGCAACTGGTGAAGGAGTTCTTGACCAGTGTTCTTAATCCTAGGTACGCGTTGAAGTGTCCTTTGATCATCAGCGGTCGGTGATATCGTCAAGATCCCCTCTATCTCTTTCTTTCTTTATCTCTGCCGGTCTCTCTTTTTCTTCAGGGAGCGACGACTACTCAGTGCCGGAGAGGCCGTCGGCCCGTCCTTGCGAAAGTAACTGTAATTTTCTCTCTCTCTCCCTCTCTCAGCGCGCGGATGCAGAGCATAACGACCGGGACCGCTTGCACGAGACGACTTCCTTCAAGGAGATCGATAAAAGTGAGAGTCCTTCGCTCTCTGCGCGCGCGGTCGGCGCACTCTATACGACGGCTCGCATCCATCCTCCCTTTCTCTCCCTCTCTTGCGTTCTCGCTTGCGTTCCAACCGCTTTTTCATTATAATTCAGAAACTTTTTTTGCTGCATTCGCCGAATAATCAATCCTACCGATGAAAAAATTGATTGAATTCTCTTTGAGGCGAGGCGCATTTGCATCTGGCAACGAATGGTGATAAAAAAAAATTCGGAGAGATATATACCATATGGGTTTTTGGGTCGAAGGCGCGGAAAACAAAAAAAGGCCTCGTCGATTTTAATTCTTGCGCATTCTTAAGAGTGAATTTAGGTACGTCATTTAAATGAGTGATTGACTGAGAAATGACGTTTTTTACGGATCTCAAAATAACTCTTTCAAGGATGAACAAATTCGTTGTTTTTCCTGCTAACTATAATTATACTTCCGATAAGTGAAGATAATCTGATATCTTTCAGTTCTCTCGTCCGAAATAGATATGGTAATAGGAATCAGTACTAATATTACTGCACCGATAAATGTTGGTTCACGGCGTTACTATTACATCTTGTATTTTTCCATCGCTACGAATTTCGTTTGCAAACATTGAAATAAGAAATATTTTTAAATTCACGGCAATATCGTGGAAAAAGAGAAACAGTAGATTTTCAGTATCAGATTAATTCGAGCCTCGATTGTTTACAGGAAAGTTTGCGGGACACCCAAAACATTCGGCGAGAACCGAAAGCGAAGATAACAGCGCAATTCATCACGCAGCGAAAAAGGCTAAGAGGCGAAGTCCGAAGAAACGAAAAGAAACGTAGGAAAGACGACACGAGGCGAAAGATGGAAAGCGAAAACAACACTTGCACGCGCGTCTCATTCTAATATCCGAGGCATTGTAGTGCACGCTCGCGCACAGGTGACTCGCTCGCTAGCGGATGACCGTCCTCGAACTCGTGGATTCTTGCGCAATTGCATACAACTGCCGCTGCTGCGACGGCGGTGGAGGCGAGTGACGCCTTTGCCGCTGTGTTGCTCGCTGCCGCGCGATCTCGATCTCAAGCCAATGCCGCACGAGGCGTATACATACACCTTGCTTCTTTTTTTACATCATTTTCCTCACCGCCTCAATCGGGACGCGCGCGCGCGCGTTTATCGGCAAGTGACACATTGGCAGGCTCAGGGCCGAGCGCGTGCGCGTATAGGTATAGCGTTTCACATGTGCGCATGGTTGACGCAAAAATTGTCCTGCACTTTTCATTGTTGATGAAAGTTTGTCTTTTTTCGCGCGTCGCCGAGCGCATGCCAGCCTGTATGTTATGCCTGCCCAGCGCTATACTTAACAGTGTATCTTTATTTTCATTTATTATTCGATCGGCGATAAGAGTCGCGAAAAGCGAGAACTATACCTTTTCATGTTTGATACTTTTATGGTCGTAAAAAACTACCATTGGGAATTTCGAGTAATGATATTAATTATATTTTGGGGATACCCGACAAAGCTTGAGGTATTTCCAAGATTTCGATTGAATATTAATACTTAATTAGTATAAGCCTATACTTAATGAATGCCATTACTGTTACGAAGAAAATTAACTTTTTTTTTAACAAGTTGCCTTACTCTTTAGTTGGAATAAATTTATAAACGTCTAAAAGTTTTTTTTTTCGTTTTGTACCAGATTAATCGAAAGAGTTAGAAATATGCGCGATTATTATTTTTATAAGAGACAAACCCTATAACATTAAAGTTTTTTTATAAGAGACAAACCCTAAAACATTAAAGTTAAAAAAATAGGGTACGAGTGATATCTGATTCGTGTAACAGTGGCACTATATTACCATAGTTGTTTTTAACATTTTTGATATGAAATAAACTTTTCTTTTTGTATAACAATAAGATTATAGAGTTTTACATTATTAATTTTTTGAAAGAGTTCATTTTTGTTACTTTGATTTGATTTCAAATTTTTGTTAATGTTCTTACTTATATCTTTCGAAATAGATGGAAAAACTCTTAAAGCTTGAAATAATTAACAGGAAATTTATAATTTTAGAGGTTGACTGAAACATACAAATGTCCTAATCAAAACCATAAAAATTCCAAATGTAAAATTATACAAATGTAAATCAAAGAGGAAATATATACCAGTAGAAGATTTCTGTATGAAAAAACGATTTGGAGAAATATTGCAAACAATATACTTAAAGAATGAAAGAGCGCAGTAACACTTCCCTAAAGGGAAGTATGCACAATAGGTAGTTTTGAAGATCTAATATTTCAACCTTTCCAGAAAATGCTTTCGCAAATAAAATAACTTTCTTTATTTTAATTTTCCGCATTGAAATTATCGATTTAAGGTGGTTCTTTCACGGAGATTCCCAGACAAATCAGTGCTAAATGAAAGGGTTACCTAAGATTAAAAAAACAATAGTTACTAATAATTATATTTTAATCTAATAATAATACACTAATACTATAAATATAGTGTATTTAACATGACTAATTGTTTATAAAATCGCGGTTAAGGTTATAAAAATAATTTTTTTCAATTGGCGATAACTTTTTGGGCTTTGAATAATTTTGAATTTCTCCATGAACTTTTCATGTTCAGATTTTTTATCAATAATTTCTTGTGCTTTTAGTTATTTTAGTCATGATAAATACACTATAAATTTATAGTATTAGCGTATTATTATGAGATTAAACTATAATTATTAGGTAGTATGGTTTTTTTAATCTTATGTAAACTTTTCATTTAGCACTGATTCGACTGGGAATCCCCATAAAAGAACCACCTTAATGACCTCGACAACACGGTAAATTCCCTGCTCACTTGAAGCATAAGTATAGCTGCATTGGCCTATGCACCGATCAGTCTGTGGTCTCACAACATAGTAGCGATAATTGTGCGGGAATTAATCATTTCATGCAAAGCTGCTGAGACGGGTCTGGAATAACCCCGGTGCAGTAAATCTTATCACACGCGACAATTGATACGGGCCGCGCGATGAAATAATAACAGGCCATAGAGTATGAGACCCATACCAGGAGCGTAAAGGAGGGGCGGAAAAAGGTGCAGACTCACGAACACGTGCGAGCGCGTGTACTACTACGTACATATCTGAGTACAGGAGAGAGGAGGGGGCAAATCGCGCGAACGCTCGTGCGAGCCCGAGAGCGCGAGCAGTCAGTGCCGTCAGGTTCAATGTTACTCTCGCTTTCGGTTGCCTCCACGTTCGCCGCGCTCTCGTGCGCAACTATACGCTCTTCCGAGAAATGCGTTTTAATAGAGGAGCGCGAGCTGTTGACTCGACCGCCGCGCGGCACGTGGTCACACATAAATGTTTCCTCCTCCGTCTCCACGGCGCTTATTTTCTCTTTCCTCTGCACTCCCCGTCTTGTTTCGTTCCTTTTTACGTATATCAGCACGATCCACGCGCGTGCAAGCGAGGAATTCCAGATTCATTTTCGTCGCTCGAATCGTGTATTTTATATTATTATTTACAACTGGCGAATTTTTGCGCGCCCTCGTCGCGTACGCGTTCTTATGTAAGTTACGTCAACGAGGTTTAGCGTCGGTCTCTTGCACAAGATCGACTTGTCATTGAATACGAAATTCAATGGTTTGGATTCATGAGGGATACCGTCGCCGCTGAGCAAAAACAACGCCTACGCTCAATACCACATTTGGATACTGTTTTGCAACGTGCACGAAAATAGTGACCCTGTCAAGAAAGTATATCAATGACGCAATTGCGTCTGGAGTTTCGGTGTTACTGGCACAAATTTGTAATCGTTAATTAACCAGAATTCAACGTCATTAAAATTGACTGTTATTATTATTATAAACATCCCGATAAATTACCAAGGTATAGGAGTATAGTACTGCGTGGACAGACTGCCAAAACTGGATGCCATTCTATGATCCCAATATAAGTTATCAAATTACTATAAAAATGCAGAAAGAAAGTACCTAGGTTGAACTCAATAGTCGCTTTGCTCGCTTTGTCAATCGTACGACTCGAACGAGAATAATACTTACTAGGAGAGGCACGAACTCCGGATCACGGATTCGGCTCAAACTTTGAGATGTTTCTTCTTAGCTTTATTTTGAAAAAAGTCTTGAAAAAAACTTTTTCTCAAAACGGCAACTATTTCACTTTGGAAAGTCTTGAATATCATTTCAAAAAGAGAAAATAAAATTAGAGAAAATGAGCTTTCATTTGCTTTTTTAAGAGTTAAGAAATGATGATCCCTTCCAAAGTTATGAAAGTTTAAAATTGAGCATCGAAAATGTACTGTCTAATCGATGCTCAATTTTAAACTTTCATAACTTTGGAAGGAATCAACATTTTGTAATTCTTAAAAAATCCAATGAAAGCTTATTTTTTCTAGTTTTATTTTCTTTTCTGAAATTATATTTAAGACTCCCTAGAGTTATTTGGTTACCTGAGGAGCGAGCGAGAAGTTAAACAATCGGCGCGTGCGCCGTGTATCAATTAATTTTAGTCATTGGATTGTGCGAATAACTCGCTTTTTTGTGCTTCTTTGGCGTGCGCGAAGTTTTTTTTTCCAAACTCTATTGGAGAACGCACACGCGTAGATCATTTTACTTCTCGTACTTATTTGACAACGAAATTATCGTGTAAGTAAACGGTTACGGTTTATGGCCTCTATAAGTTGTGCATAACATCAGAGCGCTTCGGCGCCCTTTAATAATAAATTGTACTCTATATACTTTAAGATGTAAACTTATAATTATTTTAATGATCAATGAATTTCATTAGCATAAATCTACCATGAGCAAATAATGTAGTAACCATTATTTTCTGTACTTGGAAATTTGAAAAGAAACAAAACGTGATTTATATCTAATGGATCGTTAATGAGTTAATGTATCAGTTCAGTTATTCACTATTTTGTCAAGGAAGTTTATAAGTATTAATTCATACTAATGAGACACCTGATAAAAGTACTTCAAAGCTTATGTACACGATAGATAATGATAGTTCTATTTTATGGACACATTTACTGCACAGCTTATAGAATGCTCATTATCACTGGATTCCAATTAATTACGCAAGATAAACTTGGGCCGTAACCTGGGTAACGTGCGTTACTCGACCCTCTTGCACGGACTGATTTATTATTTGTTTACGTATTTGATAATTTATTTACCCTGAATAAAGTACGTTGATCAAAAGAAAATAATGGACATTATATGAAAATGGTAAATAAAACTACATAGTTGCGCAATAATAACGAAAATTAAATTAACATTTATATACAATTTCTATTATTGCATGAATAATGAAATTATAAATTTTATCGATTTTATTGCCTATTTGCGTAGAATTTTTCATTGTTAATTATGGTTAAGCACATCGATAAAAATTGATTGTAAATGTTAAAAAAACAAAAAATATATAAGTTACATATTTGAAAAATAGTATTAAGATCATATTAAAATTCTCTATTATTTACGGCAGAAAATCAGATAAGAACAAATTATGCTTGCCGTTGAACGACCGTGAACTGTAAAGACAACGTCATTTTTTGCAGTGCACAGCACTATGGAATATTGTGTGAGAACGCGAGAAATTGCATAAAGTATTCATGATTTTAACGCTTCAATGCTTAGCGAGAATTGAAATATAAATACTTCGACTGAATCTGCGCTGTAATGTTACAGTTTAATGGCAATTATTGAAAATAAAATGAACTCTGCTACCAAATAATAATTCAATTAATGTATCCTCGTGTGATTGCCGTAATTTATATCAGCTGATCTTATTTTATTTTAATGTATAGAGAATTTACACTGATTGAAAGTATAAGGGAAAATTAATGTTTGCTACTCATTTGATATCTAGAACTTCTATAACTATGATTAATTTTGATAAACCATTTCACTATATGCAAATATTATTTCATTCGTATTTAATGCAATATTTTCTGATGATGGTTTATTTTATTTTATAAGCAATAGCGAGATGAAAAAGAAAGAAAGAATAGACATTAAAGAAACAAAATAAATGAATTGTAGCTTCTCTTTTGCGGAGGTGTCTATAATTGACACTTTAAGATTGACGGCAATTGTGAGATAGATGAATGGAGAAATGACGGGGGCATTGACTATGTGTAGCGCCTTGCGGACATTAATATGCTTGCACATAACAACATATGTGCACGTATGAACAGTAACTGCTTCTATTCATGTACTGGCGATAGTTTATCCTCGCTCCCTTTCCACTTTTTAGCACAATTAATCGTGATAAAATTCCATGTCACCCTCTTTCTTGTTTTAATCATTTATTTATCATTTAAGATAATTGAATCAGTCTACATCATATGAAGCTTTTATGAAGTCATGAAGTTACTAGAAGTCAATAAATGAAGAGGGGAACGGATGAAGACACTAAAACGTACGGAAGCAGTTGATATGTATCAAAACCATTTATAACAACACAATTAGTGCGAAATTCCGTACTGTTATATCTAGTGATTTATTGAACAAGATTAAAAATAGATTTAAAACTCCATTCATGCAGCATGAAATAAGGAATTTAATTTCTCCCCGATATTAACAGCTTATTCCGTATTCTTGTTTTTTCAATACGTAAGCGAGCGTTACATGAAGGTTCCTGTGAATGGACGAAAAAGTAAAGGACATGGAGAAAGACAGAGTTGTAAGTTAGCTCGAAAAGTTTGGCGCGCTTCGATGTAACATGGGGCAAAGGATAAAAGCTTTCGAAATTTAATGTGAAACGTGTGGTATACTTTAGTCCAAAACAGTTACCCTGTTCTTTTTTCCTTTTCCTCGGATTCTCGTTTATTGCATATGATTATGGTACGCAGTGACTTTATCTTAAAGCATTGGCTGTTTCATAAAATAATGAAGTTCTTGCAATATGTAAATTAATGGCTTGACCTGAAAACCCTTATTTAAATTTCGAAATGTTTTACAATGTGTTGAATTTTCAAGAAAAATTTTACTTCTAAGCTGCAGTACAGTATATTTAAAAGTTTATAATTTGAAAATGAAAATAATGCAATATCTATGACGTCACCGTAATTAAGTTTTTCTGTTCTTACGAAAAAGTCTAGTCGTTTTAGAAATTTAATAATAGATGATGCGTCAATTCTTAATTTAATTCAAATTTCGTGAAGAACGTAACAGAAAAAGCGTAGGATAACGGAAATCCTAGGCTTTATAGCGGTTACGTCACAGAAAGCTCCATAAAAAAACCATTTGACTGTATAGAAGACAATGGAGATTGCGGAGTCTTGCTTTCTTTTTGTATGTGAATTAACGTCTACATAAAATCTAACCGGCCAAATGACCAGAACTCTAACGGGTTCCCAAAATTCTCTGTTCGCACAGACGACCCAGTTTTTCGGCTCACTCATTCTCTCCCCCTCTTCCTCTCTTTCTTTTTTCTCCTCCCTCTCTCTCTCTCTTTCTTTCTCCACACTCTTTCTCTCTATCTCTCTTCTACTTTTTTTCTTATAATATCTCTTTTTTGGAACATCAGCTAAGACCAGACTATGCGATCGGGCAGGCATAGACTTAGTAGGTTAGTCGGTCCGGGTTTTGAAATCATTAGAGAAACCGTTAACATCCTTAAACATCGAGTGAGACCGCCCTTCCATTGTAAAAGCCTCTGTGTCCGGCTCCATTATTGTCCGATTCGTGGATCAGCGCGAGAGTGCCCGAGAGAAAGAGCGGAGAAAAAAAAGAAGTTTTACTGTCGAAACAGTACTCCGCCATCCGCTCGCTGAGTGCCGAGTGCCGACTTTGGACCTTGTGCTACAAGGATTGTTTTACAAAAGATTCTGTTTTAATTTTAATTTCATATAAAACTGTTTAAGCTTTTATAATTCCGATTATGATTTTCTTCAAAAATTCTTAATTTCATGTAATAAATGTTTTGATATTTACCTTTCGCATTATCTTTAGTACATTGTAAAATTTTAATTTTGTTATACCGTAAAGTAACCGGTGACTATACGCTAATCCCATCGCTTATGGTTTAAATTATGTTTGTATGTCATAACCTCGCAGTCAACGACCTCTTATACGGGTGATTGATGGATAAACGTTACCACGGTTTACATTAGAAATCCGGTACCGAAACTAATTTAAATTGGATATTTAAAAATGTATCGACAAAATTGGTACACAAGCTTAATTAATTTATGCTTTGTATATGAAATAAATCATGATTAGGAAGAAGAATAATTTAATAATATATAAAAAATTAAATCACTGACTCCAATTTTATGTTACATAAATATCACATTTGCAGTAACTTATGCGACGTTGAAATATGACTTATCTATTATTATGCACTAACTCTAATTTTTTTTTTTATTTTAGTTATAACAGTGTAATATTTAATTTTTTATTATTATACGCGAGATTATGAGTCAATGGTTCATTACAAAAAATATTAAATAATTTACCGGCAACGAACGCAGTATAAAGTAGAAGCAAGAAATATCTTGTATGCTAAATTCTTATTATTTTTTGCATAAATGTTTTTATTAACAGATGTCTTGCTATCTTACCATATCCCTTCATAATTCCGTGTGTAAGGTAAAGAGGAGCTCTCCCAGTAACTTCATCCATAGCGAATGCCTTCCGCATGATTTTGGGATCGGTTATTAACACGGTATAGACTGATCCCATCCTGAGGCTGCACACAGGTCCACAACGCCATGCTATATCCGCAAGACTTTCGTGTGGCTTTTTTTCGTTTAAAAATAATAGGTGACCGAATATGGGGAGCCCCCAAGGGCCAGGTGGTCGATTTTTTCGTCCTTCGAAAATGAACCAATATAGGATAGCGGTAATAATCGTGGCGGCAATAATTCCGTATTGAAGAATCATTTTTGTAAGAAATCTGAAACAAAATTAGTTGCTATTGTTGATGATTTTATGTAGAAAATAAGTTTACAACAAGAAGTATTTTCCCGTATAAATGTTTAAATTCTTTGAAAATTTGTTTAAAATGGTGCAGAAAAGCAGTTAAATCCCATTTATAAAATGATATCGCTTCCAAATCATAAGTTAATTAGTTTGAAACAACTTTAATGATATTAAGAAGTAATATTAGACGAAAGCACATGTTAAATACGCACTAAGAAACTTCTTAATTAATACATAATTAAGTATCTTCATTTTTAAAATGCTATTAATTTATTAAATTATATTTGTAAATTCAATGACTTCATTAAAATATTTTATAGTTAAAATAAAATTTAATTTATTTTATTTCAAAAAATTTTTCTTTCAAAATATCTCAAGGTGATGAAAAATATTTAACTATGTTTTATATAAACTTTTGTTTTTGGCATTGTAGTTCATTGATATTTTTGTTAATTTCATATTGTGACCTATATATAGGTATTCAGACTCATATACTTACTTTACACTGTAGTCAACTGTATTTTAAGTATATGGTTGCTCGGCTTTGGAACGCAGCACACGGTCGCAGATGTGTATTGGATTTCTAATGTTTTTGAATTGCTTGGTCACGTATATGCCGATTCATCAGTGAAATAAACTAAAAAAAATACGAAAACAGAACTGTCGTATAATTTAATATAAAAATATCTCAAAAAGTATATTTTATATTTATAATTACGTTATTAGAAAATGAGTAAGTATAAAAGTTATTTAGAAAGTGTATTAAAATGTTTGTATTATGTTGAATGAGTGGATGCTGGAAAACCTAACCTCTTTCATACAAGTTCCACGTATTATTTAATATGGCAAAAGTATGACTTTTTTTGGATTTTAAGACCCAAAATTCAAAAGATATTTTGAATTTTGGGTCTTAAAATCTTCTTATTGAAAGATGACATTTAAGAACAATCTTTTTATTATAACTGTTATAATAAATAAATCATAGTTTAAAATTTTTTAAACCTATTCAAAACTGATAATCAGATATTTTACAATATAGTAGCATAACAATTAATATAATAAAGGTTAAGTAATACAAAATTATCTGCAATTAAATGCAGTTACAGTGCTATTAACAATGCTTCTTTACTTACATTTTTGTTGATACTGTCAATTATTTCACATGATAAAACGATTTATAAAATAATTAACAAATCATTGAAGCGAGAATCTACTTTGTAATAACATGTATTTACTAAAATTATTAGAATTATAACAATCAAGTCGATCTAACTTAAACGTTGGTCACTTTGTTGATGTACAAAATATTCAGGCAGTGTGTGCCGGTTCACGGGTTATCATCCGAGACCCACGTATACCCTCTCAGTATACGATCGCATACGATCTCAGCGCTTCGCCACGGATTACCTCGGTGAAAGATAGTTTTAAAGGCGGGAGATTTAAATGAATACGGGTTTGAATTATAGAACGCAACTTTTGCACGAAATTAATGCTCACTTCCAGTATGAAAAAGATGCTGTTGAGAAATACTTTTGAACGTCTTTCCGTTGCAAGAAGAACATTACGACTGATCTCGATAGCCTTGTGTTAAACACGTTAGACTTGCTTTTGATCTCAGATTAGGTCAATAAATTGACTTCCAAATTTCAGTTTCTGAGATGCGGAGCGTCGATTCAAACAGGCAGATCTCGAGTTTTAACTGTTAACTACATTACAACATTGATAAAAGAACTTTTAAAATGTTAGGATATTGTTACATGAGGTCTAAATTTTGTCATATTTCTATACGGAATTTTTATATTTTATTGGTGTTTTGATAATAGTTTAAAAACTTGTTACCGTTATAAACATGTTTTTGATTAAATCTAGTTACATATACAATAAGTATAAGAATATTAAAAACGATTTTAACAATGCTTCGCTCTAATATTTATGTATTTATTGGCTGTATCAGTTTTCTAAAAATGAAGAAATTTATTGAAAATCATTAAATGTGTTCTTTATTGTAAAAAAGAAAATTTTTCTTCCTCATATAGTTAGTAACATAATTACCTAAGATTTACAGAGGTGATTTAAAAAGATAGTAATTTAATTTAAAATTAACAAAATGATATGAATAAAGAAATAAAAGAATGAATAATTTATAGCAAGAAATAATATAAGTATATTTATATGTGTATGTGACTTCCAGGAATAACCATTTATCTCCTTATCTCTACTTTTCATTATTTAAAAAAAAATCGATTTATCAGTATCGGTATTTTAAATCAAGACGAATGAGATTGAATGCAATACTGCATCTATGGATCCTAATGAATACTAATCTAAATAACGTATTTTTATGATAGTAACTATAGCAAATAGCGATCATGTCTTTGAAATCGACTTTCACTTACGTGGTTATTCCGGGAATGAACAAGAAATTCAGTGGAGTTAGGTGGGTTTTCCGGTCTCAATGGCAATTATATTGTTTTTTCGGTAACTGTACATGATAAATATGAACTATCGCTCACGGGAATTAGTAGAGTACTCTTTTTCTCATTAGTAGCAAATGTACTCTTTCTAATACACTTACTTTGCTATGGGTACACTTATAAGAATAAGGAACGTCTGTTTCTCTTATAGGAAAAGTGAAGTTGTATCTTTTTTCCAGGATATTGAATGGGAAAAGGTGGAGTTATATGGTTTTTCCGGGAGTTATTCTTTAAAAAATGGAGATACGTGGTTCTTCCGCGCAAATGTTGAAAAAATGGAGTTATAGCGTTTTTCTTTGTGTTGGTTCAAGAGACAACGAGTGCACTTTCCTAATTTATGTCACGATTACTTAATAAAGGACTGTTCAAAGATAAGAAATAAGGCATAAACCCTATTTTGAAAAACACGTTACTTACGTGGTTTTTTCCGGGAAACCACTATACTATGTGTAATATATGGCTCCGACTCTGTGGCATTACAGTGCTCATATTTCACTAATATATCTGTGGCTTTCAGGAATAACGACTTAACTGCATTTTATAATTTAAAATTTCTGTCATTACACTTCATAATATGTGGGATCGAAATGCGTGAGATGAGTCATAACAATTTCGACATTTACAAAGGTATCGAATATCTTTCAAACTCCCACTATCAGCCGCTAGAATACATTTTTGATCTTTGTATAAACAACCAAAACAATGCATTTAAGTCATTATTCCGGTAATTGTGCAGTTAAGTGGTTTTATGGAAATTGTTCAAATAAGATATATACCATAATTAGATAGATAATATCTGTAGCTTCCCGGAAAAACGACTTAAGTAACGTGTTTTTCAATAGTATATTATACACCAAGGGAATAAAGTGAGCTGTGTACGCCCTTCGCGTGAGTTGGCGCACGAGCCAAGCGAGGGTGACAAACGCGCAGGTTCGCACAACTCTCTATTCATGAGTGCAATATACAATTTTTTAACACAACTATCGTAAAATTCGTACTCGATTCCCGTAGAAAAGGGAAAAAATGCTGCATGTACATTCCCTAACCTCACTCTCGTTGCGCTGGGAACTAGAGTGGGAGGGGGGGGTGAACGTAGCACTTTATTCCCGCTTCGACGGGAATAAAGTACGAACTTTACGATGGGGTGTGCTAAAATAGTAACTATTTTATCACGGCGTGCGCAAAATGCCATTTTCCTGTGCTCTTGCGAAGGCAAGCGTGCGCAAAGTGGACACTTTGCGCACGGAGTGTGGAAAAATAGTTTTATACCACTCTAACCTTAAAATCACAACTTTGGTATGATTTTTCGGCGCTCGTGGTATAAAATATCGTATGAA
>UXGD01005879.1:0-13565 GCA_900474315.1 Torymus auratus
AATTTTTGAGATGAGATAAATAAAATGGGAGACAATGTATATTGTTTTGATTATTTTTATTTATTAAATTCTAATAAACACAACATTTTGTAAACATACAAATTTTAGTTTCAACAAGATATTGTTACTATTCTGTAGTATATTTCTTCGTAATTTATGAAAAACAATCGCAATTATACAACTAATTTTTGGTTATACCGTCGTAACCCACATACCCCGCTATCTTTTGCAGGATCTGTGCAGGTAAGGTATTGTCCAACACATTGTCCAGGCAATCTTCTATGTTCATACGAAAACTCGCGCGCTGTTTAGCATTTTCAAACGTCGTGGCAAGGTCGGCGGCGTATTCTTTAAATGACTCTTTGTAATCACTTTTCTCGAATGCGGTGACGATATTTTCGTTCCTAGCTAGTCCTGCTAGCTTCTCTTCGTCCATTAAAAATATGTCAAACAACGAAAGGGGAGCGCTGTCCTCTCCGTCGATCATCTCACTTCGCATGCGCTCGATCTCTTCACGGCATTCCTGTTCTAATTCCAAGTATTCCGTTGAGGATTCAAGCATTTCTCTGTATCCTTCACAAATGGGTTGATCTAATGCCTCACGTTTAACAACTTCCCGGATGATGGCTTGATATGTAACATTTTCGGGTACGCGGTAACGTATTGACAAAAAAGAGACAGCACATGATTGGTATAGCTGCAGCAGTTCATAAGCCGCTCTGCCGTCGCGGTTTCGCACGTTCATAGTGGCTCCAAATTTGACCAATAAAGCCGCCATTTCGCTGTACTCCCTGTTGCAAACCCAGTGCAATGTAGTATTACCATTATGAGTCACTTCGTTGATACGCGCGCCTCGCTTTAATAAAAGATGGACAATAGCCGTGCATTTCGTCAACGCCGCTATGTACAAAGGGAAGTCACCTTTGTTGTTTCTTTTATTTATATCTGAACCATTATTAAGAAGAAGACGGGTCTGAAAAATAAAACATTTATTGTTATATGAAGCTATAAGTTAAATTTAATTAAAAAGACATTGACAATTCATTAGTACATGCCTTCCTTAATCTTAACTCGCTTATTTCAATATTTATTTGCAAATTTCACAATTAACATTTTTATATCAAAATCCTCTTTTAAAAGAATAATAACGATAATGTGAATCCGAAATAAAAGCTTTGGGATTGGTCAAGTCAAGTTGACGTTAGCTGATTGGTACAAATAAAACTCACAAAGTTTGATATCATTAAATATTTAGACTAAAAATTGGTTATAGATAGTATTAATGACTTTAAATGTGGTTTTGAATGACACACAATATTAAAATGTTATCTTAGTTAACAATGAAGGATGATGAATACTGTTCTGATTAAAAAGTAAAATAAATTTTAGATTCATATTTCAATATTAATTGTATAGGTATAATGAAGAAGGTAAAGAGCGCGTGAACTTGCTAGTTAATCTATATATTAGATATATTTTAATAATAATTATTATTGAAAATATAAACAATTAAAAAAGTTTTTAGACATCCAGATAAAAAAAAAATTATATATATATATAATGGAATAATGAATATATACGAAGCAACAATGATAAGCACAATAAAATTCAAGTTTATACTGTATTGCACTGTAAAGAATAACGTGTTGCTTCGTATGTGGGCTAATCCATGATAACAAATGTGAAACTTTTTTTCAAATTATTTATTACTGCTATTAGCGTGGCCTGCGTAGCACATAAACGGGACTGGATGTCATATCTTCAATTTTTACATAGAAAATCAGACCTGTAATCTATATTAGTCTGGGGATGTACAAAACTGCCTAAAAAAGTCTCTAAAACCGGTTTTATGTACAAAACACATTTTTAACATGTTTTTCACAAAAAAAAACTTAAATACAGATGAAGCTATCTAGGAAGTTCCAAAAACCCTTGAATATGTTAAAAAAAAATTTGTAAACTTTTATTATAGTATACTCACAATGTCCAAATCAGTTTTCGCCACTGCTAAGTGCAGCGGCGTCTCCTGAAAACGGTTCACAGCATCAATATTGATTGAATGACTGATGAGCAACTTGATCATCTTCAATTCACCGGAACGCGCTGCTAAGTGCAGTGCACTATCAGAATTTTCATCTACCACATTTATAGATGCTCCTCTTTCAATGAGCTTTTCGGCCGACTGATAGAAGCCAATTTTCGCTGCCAGGAGAAGCGGTGTGCGTTGCTGAAAGTCCCTCGCATCCACTACAGCCCCTGCCTTGATCAGCACTTCGACGATGTCGGGGCAGTCATGAAACGTTACAGCCCAGTGTAGTGGTGTGCGGTTTTGACTGTCACGTGCATTGCAATATGCACGATGGTTTATAAACAGACGTACGAGTTGGATATTCTGAGCACTGACTGCATTGTGGAGCAACGTGGTCATAGGGTCGAAATCTGTTTCTCTTTGGTCGTTTACGCTCGCACCACGTAAGATGAGTTGACTGGCCAAGTTATACTCGCCATTTAGCGCGGCTCTCCACAGCGCAGAAGTCAAGTCCTCCATTTTGTTTTCTGCAGTCGTGGCAAGGACAGAAAGATAGAGCAACTGTCGATCTCAACGTCTGTCCGTTGACTGATCTCATTTGAGCTCCTGTGACCATATATTCCAGGGAACTCCATATTCGCTATGTGCACGATGTAGGCGCCATCATTGAGACAGGCGTACTTTTACTATGTCTCTAACACCGAAAGTTGTTGGACACCATGGACGCATCGATAGTTTCGCTTACCCCCTCCATTATGTACGCAGGTAAGTATAGATCCTCCACGGTACGATAATTAGGGAGTGAGAAGCGTCATGACGCCTACGCGCCAACATCCACCCATTGTGAATGATATACGATTTTAATTTTCGGTTTTAGTGATATATTACATTTTCCCGGTAAAAACCCAAGTTTTTATCGATATATTACGTTTTCCCGGGAAAACGTAATATATCACTAAAACCGAAAATCAAAATCGTATAACATTTACAATAGGTGGATGTTGGCGCGTAGGCGCCAAATAATGGCATACCACTTCTCACTTCCTAATTCGTCGGGTGGGAAGAAAAAGGTGCGATCTCGGCTCGGCGTCTAAGAAAGTGCCATCTCGGCTCGGCGTCTAAGAAAGTGCCATCTCGAGCGCTAAGATTTTTCATCGAATGGGACAAAGTGTTGTTTTATTATAATGTACAACTTTACATTTAACATATTAGTGTAAAATTAAATCCTGTCAAGTTATAGCCGTAAATCGTCCATTTTATGTATATTTAAGCGCTTAAAATCGATTTAATCGGATTAGCTCATTAGGAATTGATTGTACATCAAAATGTTAAATAGAAAAAAGTTTTGTTTTAATCCAAAATCTAACTATACAAGGAATTTTAAAGCAAGTAAGTTAATTTTTTACGTTTTTGTTAATGTTGCAGCATATTTTCCTTTGTTTTCTGACACCGCATATGTACGTAGCGTGTATGCATTAGTATGTGTATGCATGTGCAGGCGTATGCGCGGGTGTGTGAGTGAGAGACAGAGGGAGCGCCCTCCCTCAAAAGCGTTCGCTCCTGCTCCGTTTTAGCAGATTGCGACTCGACTCCGAAAAGAGTGAGCACGCATGTGATACCGCTAGTCACCTCCTAAAAGCCTTTTTGTACTCCTCCTTGCCTCGTATTCTCACGCGTAATAAAGAACTTATACTATACATATCACATTCTTGTTATCCTTTATTTTCCGGACCTATCCAACAGTTAATAACAAAAGGATCGCCATAGCTAGAGAATTGTTTTTTTGAAAATATAGTTTTTTATGCTCTTTCGAATCCTACCCATCCGAATCAAAAATTCAAATCCGATCATAAAAAAAATTAAAAAAAAAATTTTTCGAAAATCAAAAATTCGACCTAAAACAACAACGAATCAGTGAATCAAAAAAATATTTTCTTCTTCCATTTTGAATAAAAAAAAAAACAAAAAAATGTGCCCCGTCCGGTCAAAATCGACCGCGTATATCCAGAGATAAAGTGATACACACCCACACACACACACACACAGACACACGCGTTATACACACACATACACATACATCTATACATACATTTTCTAAAATCATGTTATTCAAACTTCTTACACCTCGAATCATGTTTCTAAAAAGATTTAACGAAACTTAAAATTTTTTACTATTACAAAGCAATTCTTCTATAGGAGGAAGCAATAGAGGAATGATATAGAAAATATGTTATATTTAATATAAACATAATTATGTGAGAGAATAATTGTTACATAAGTAGAATAATAGAATAGTAAACTCACCGATTCTTCTCTCATTTTTAAATTTCTAATCAAAACTTCGTGATCACTTCCTCAATCCGGAAGAATCCATTCACGGGATTCGCCCTCTTTTTGTACGAGGCAAACAGAACTCTCTTATCTTTCTTCATTCCAGAAATTGCTAATTCACTTGCCGAAGGGGAGTCTGGAATTGATGAATCTTTTTTTTTCAGGTTATGATGAATTTCGATCGAACTCTATCGTCAAGTTTTGTCGAGTCACGGAAAGACGTCCTTGCGTATCACAAATAGAATCTTGGATGACTGCTATTTAAAGAAAAAGTTCGCTACTCAAGAAATTGTACATGATGTATAACTGTGTCATCTATATTTATTTATGCATAAAGTCTGCAGACTTTTATTAAAAAAACAAAGTCATCTCGTGTTCCTGCATTCTTTATTAATAGTTTAACGATTTACAGCTTTTTTACTCTATTACGTTGATATAACTCCGGAAGCTATAAAAATATTTAAAATAAATGATAATTTCGATAGACAATATTTTTTTTTCTTGAATCCATAAAACAATAACTATTAAACTCTATATTTGGCGCAACAATAAATAGACCTTCGCCCTATCTCTCGACACTATCTTTCTCTCCTACATTTTCCCTTCCTAGTTTACTCTAAGTCAATGTGCCGGAACGTATGTCTCTCATCTCTGCCTCGCCCTCGTCTCCTCGTCCCTTATCTATGCTATACTGCGATGCTCGTGTGGCGTACGCCGGGGGTAAAATCGATTTTAACGCCCGCTTTTCCTATTATATACCGCGTCAGCGACACATTTTTTCTAGACCATTTGATGTGTAATTGATGGTCTCTCTCTCTCTCTCTCTCGCTCTCTCTCTCTCTCTCTCTCTCTCTCTATCCTCTCTGTGCACGCGCGAGTAAAAAGGAAGTGCGCGTGTGCACGCGTCGATACGCGATTTTCCGAGGCTGAATTAATGCTCTTGCGATCGTTAATCATTTGTCTTCCCGGCTCGATCGGCTTTCTGTGTTTATTATTTTCTTTTTTTTTTTGCAAGTGGGGCGAGTGGATACTGACGGTAGCAGGGAGAAACCGGAACACGCTGTTCCGGTATCCGGAGGTTTACCGCGCGCGCTGGGTAATGAGATTTTAAAGAAGATATCGCGCGATTGATTGAAGGGGACGCGGTTGCGGCTATACGCCGGCGTTACGACACTGATGCGCGAAATATTTAAACGGGGGAGAGAGAAAAGTGATCGAGAGAGAGAGAGAGGGATCACGTACTGAGAGTGGGTCAAAGTTTAAAGTTGGGCGGAAGAGACATGGTTGAATTAATTGAAAGTCTTGAAAAATTGAAAGATCGTAAGTGGAAAAAGAATTATTATTATAAAATCATTGGATAAAGGTAGTTGGAATAATTTTATGATTAAAGTTCTGTGAATTATTTTTTTCAATTAATTTTCCCATTGCATTTAATACAGTAATTATATCGATTGAAGCTGTAATACTGTAATACACGCCCGTCAATGTTCTGTATATATATGTATTATACATTCCCTTGAAGTGGCGTAATCAGCTTTACAAATGTTGGTCTGATAATTCAATTCAAGTATTTAATATGTATAAATAAGATAATTAGTAAGATAGTAAGAAACATATAGATATTGTTAATGCCGAATACCAATATATGTATTGGTACCAAGGTATATTTTAAAATGTTATTTTAGTTCATACTTATTTCATATTATTGTTATAAATACAAATTCATCTCCAATTCTTTTCCATATTACACAAAAATAGTTTATCTCATCTATAGAAAAAGTGCAATAGATCAGTGTCTAAAGAAACAAAATTCTTTATCAAAACAAACTACCCTAAACTCGACATAAGAGAGACACTGTTACCCTTGCATTCTCGCGCGAAAAAAAAAATATCCCACCCATATTTTACCGGCACACCGCAGTACGCGTCGTCATCGATACACTCGATCACTCGACCCCACCCACCAGCGCACCCACACATACGTGCATACACACTGCACTCCATCACTGGCTCTCATTTGTCCACCATCACGAACACGCGCGCATACATATACACCGCCGGCGAACCGTATTTTCCGATACGCCGACGACAAGACAACTCGCTCGTTGGAAAAAAACTACCACCGCCTATCACTACACACTAAAAACTTTCACGCGCGCGCGAGCGCTAAAATCCGCAAATTTTCCGCCATCCCTTTGCACCTTGTTTTCGGATATAGATATACACACAAATATATACCTACGAGCGGATCCACTCGATCGCCCGTACAATGGAGCCACTCTACGTCAGCGGGTGAAACGTATGCGCTCACGTATGTGTGGGTGAGGGATCTTGTGGATGTAGAAGGGAGTCACTCGACGTGCACGCGCGCGAGCGTGCAGTGAGGTGAGCTGACGTGAAGCCGCGGTTCCTGGCGTCGACAGTGTTTTACGGGTTATTGATAGGAGGCCAGCTGGCGTGTATGTGCCAGCGCGATCGCACGTTCGCCGGCTTTGCGAGGTAAGGAGCGGATGTGATGATGGACAATTTTTTTTGCTTTTACTTGGGAGTTGGTTGAGGTATAGTGTACTAGTGGGAGATGAAGGGGCTGTATATAGAGGATAAGAATGATATTGATATGGTGCTTTGATCTTTATTTTTTTTTTTGCTGAATGGAACAATGATGCTGATGGAGACTGAAGGTCGTGATGTGGACGGTGAAGTCAGTGTTTAAGTATTTCTTTTTGCTTTCCCAAAGAGAAAGCTTTGTAACGGTGAAAATTTTCGAATCAAAGATTTGGATGAATTTCGATGTTTTTGAGGTTCCTGAGTCAGAATAATGGGTTTTAAAAAAATGTATATATGGATATATGTTTGTATGTATGTATGAAACTAAATTTTCTCCTCGTCATAACTCTTGAACGGATGGACAGAATCAGCTGAACTTTCGCATCTTAGGTATAGGTTCACTTAGATCTGATTAAATTTTGGAATCGGATGGATGACTAAGTATAAGGTGCCATTTAAAAAAAATAATGTTGGAAAACATTTTTTTTCAAAAATAATTTTTTTTTTATTTGTTTGAAAGATATGCAAAATGGAGACCGATATTCTTAAAGTACGTTTGATTTCCTTCTGAATTATGTATTTTAAAACTGCTCACGAGTTATTTTTGACTTAAAAATGTGAATTTGAAAAAGTAGGTACTCTTTAGAAAAAATAACTAATTTTACGAATTATAAATTACTTTTTTGGTATCACATTTCAAATGGAGATCTATATTCTTAAACTATATTCGATTTCCTTCTAAATTATGACTTTTAAAATTTCTCATGTGTTATTTTTGACTTAAAAATGGATGATTTCTAATTATCTAGATTTAGATTTAGATAATGAGATCTAGATCTAATTATCTAAATCTAGATTTTGAATGCAATTAATTTATAAATTTAATAAATAGCATGTGATAATAATATCCCTCAAACTTTTTAATTTCCAATTTAGTAATTACTATATAACTATTTTAAATATAATTTCCTAGATCATTTCGAATAATGTATGTTTGGAAAATAAGATATACAGAAAATATGAAATTTTATATTACAATATACATTAAAAAAAATTATTTGATGCACTTTATTAATTCTCTTTGAGATAAAGCATGAATGGCATTTATAGGATAAAAAATAGTGAATACTATTATAAATATTCAGTACAAAAATAATAATACGAAGATTATTACTTTACTAATCCTTTCCCAGTAATTCAAAATTAAATTTTTATCCCAGATACTTTTTTAATAAATTGAGTTTTCGCATTTTTCGAAACTTAGGACAAAATTTTACGTAGGATTTCGATATTAAATTCTTTGTTGAAAAAAAAAATATACATTATATATTATTAGCAAAATGTAGAATGCAGGAATAAAGTATTCAGCTACTATTATGCGCGCGAAATTCCGGAAAAATGTACGCTTAATAACGCGAAAAATTAATCTCAAAGCTAACTCAATTCAGATATTACCATTTATCTTCCAGCCTATTTTTTCGGACGAATAAAAGCCTCGGTATGTGACACAAACAACAGAAACCCGAGCCTACTTTTTCGGACGAATAAAGGCCTCGGTAAGTGACAAACAACGGAACCCGAGTCCCGGCAAAAGGCAACAACGCGCTGACCCGAGTTCTCGACCCGAGATGAAAAATATTATAATTTTTTTTTTCAACGAGGGGTAGATAATTATTTCATTTGCAGGCAGAAGCAGCGGCTTATATGAAAGGACACCCATTTCCGCATCATGAAAGGGTTCGGAAAACTCGCCCGACAGATATACTGTATATCTCTTGTCGATCTAATAATTTATTTCTTTTGGATTTTTGTTCGACCTACTTTTGCAAGGTGTACATTCTGTATTTTTCAAGGGTAGTAATCGAAATGTACCACCGTATTTCAATATACCTACGCGCATTTCAGTTTTACGCGAAAGATAAGATAAAGCGAGTATTATTGTAATCATTATTCCCGCATTTACGACTTATTGTAGCGCGGAGCTTTCAAAGTTGTTAAAATAATTTTAGTGGCGCTTTCAACAAGGATTTCCTATTTTATTTTTTCAAGAACAAGGCGTGGATATTATGGTGTCGGATTGCCTTAGCCCTTATTACAGTTGGGCGATAATGGGGAGGTAAAGTAAAAATGTTATGTCCAAATTAAGGCATTAACTCAAATGGGAAGTAAAAAAGATGGAGAGAAGACAACCATAAAGAGCGCGGGCAATTTAAAACGCGGAATTATCGCGTGGAAAAATGGAATGTGGTCATTCGAACATAAATAGGTTCGTTAGAATTAAAGTTATGGTTTTCACATAGTAACTGGTGGCTTGTTAATAGTCTGTGGTAACAGTCAAGAAAGGATTTATTTTATAGAAATAATTTTACGAGATGCAAGTGGATTAATCAGCTGATGAGAAAAAAAATAAAGATGTTGCAAATATGGAACTAGCCATTAATTGTCGTCCCACAAGTCGGCTTGCTTGTTGACGCTTAAAAAAAATAAAGTACTTTCAACGATCAAAACTAAAAATAAAGAAAAATGGTATTTTTTTATATATATCTTTTTTTTGTAAAAAAGATTCGATGACCATCATTCAATATCAATATATGGTTATTATTTTTATTACTCGAACCGTATAAAAGCATGCAATAAAAATATTTGTAACATTCTATTCTATTTTATTCTACTCTATATTCGATTTGTTAAATTCTCAATTTAATAAAACCTTTTCAACCAACAACGGGCTTTATTCGTTCCACAAAACGACAAATTCAAAACATCACGTCAACCTCTCCAATATTCCCAATCTAAAAAAAAAGCCAGCAATTTCCCTAAAACTAAAAAGCACGATTACACCACCCTTACTTATACGTTGAACCTTCCAAAAAATTTCGCGCACGGCCAAATTGTCTCTCATCCCGTCCATTAGCCCCCGTCCAAACGGAAAACAATCCTCCTCCCCAGCACCCTCCGAAAAACACACACACACGCACAAAAGCCGGAATATCAAAACGATACCCGGCGCGCATATAATGAAATTTCCCGCTATATTTTCCGGTGCTCGTGAGTGCACGACGCGCGGGGGTTGAGAGAAAGAAAGAGAGAGAACGAGCGATACCCCTCTATGTTTGCTTTAAAATTTTGCCAGAATAATTCACGCTTGCGCTATCCTCGTCTCTCCATACATGCATATATATACACCTAGGTATAGCATCTGTATGTACGTATACATCGACGTACAACGGGTGAGGGAGTGAGAGAGGGATGGAAAGATAGAGAGCGGCACGCGTGCGCGTTCGAGGGGGTTGCGCAACGCGGCGCGCCGCTGCTATATATATGCGGCTCTCGCGGGGTTAGGTTGGGGCTGGCGCTAGCGCCGCCGTGCCGCTCTCTCAGTTCACCCCGAACGGCCCTCGCGCACGGTTCGCTCGCGTTCTTCGCTTCTTATCGCGTATATATAACCCTCCGCGAAGAGAGATAGAGACACATGATAAAGACAGACTGATAGATAGATAGGTAGAAGAGAGACACGAGTGTTGATAAGAGGAAGTCGCAGGACGTCGTCGTTGCCAAGAAGCTACGAGGGATTGACGCAACCTTGAGAGAAAGTGAGAGACATAAGCGCGTATTTTGGTTCGCTATATAGATAGCGGGGGAGGTTGAGAGAGAGGGATAGAGACTCGCGCATGACTCGGGCGGTCGCGCGCGCGCGCCGCGTTCGAAACTGCGTTCCGGGAGATGACTGAGAAGAGCGTTGTGGTGAAGTGATATATAGAGATAGAGAAAGAGAAAGAGGTAGCAGTAGTTTTGGCGACGTATTTTTACGCTGAAGAGGGGAAGAGGCTGCCTGTGAGAGTTGGTGTGTTTGTTGACGTTCCGGCTGGGAGTGTGTTAGGTGGAAGAGGACGAGGAGGAAGGTGCCGGTATACTTACAGAGGAGAGGGATTTAACGGAGAGGAGAGGAGAGTCGACTGCACTGCGGACTGGTGAGTTTTTTTTCTTCAAATTTTACTTTGCAGATGTGGTTGGAAGAATATGTTGAATGTCGGAACGACGCGGTATGAAAAGTTTTTATCGTATTCTTTTTGTAATTCTTGTGGGTTGAAATTTTTATTTAAAATTAAATGTTGAAATGAAGGTACAAAAACATATCGCAATGCAAAAGCTTATTTCGTATATGTGAATTAGTGGATGTAGTATTACTAAAGTGTTACTAAAGTGTTGCTAACGTACTTTAGTCATACTAAAGGGTGACTGAATATTACTCAACTACACTGTGATAATTACACTGAGAAAAATGATCTAATAACAATTACTATAATACGTAGTAACGTTTAAACATACTTGCAATGTCAAAATAATTACTATGTTTCATAATAAAAATAGCTGTGTACATAGTGAAAATTACTAAACACTAAATGTCTAGACGTTACTACGTATTATAGTCATTTTTAGATGTAGGATGAAAACAAAGGTATTTTCAAAAACAAAAATAATTCAAAATTCATTACATTTGTCAAGTAGCCCTCCCTATAAAAGCATCGAGCTTATATAACATGTGTCAAAAATGCACATTTATCGACTAATTCACAGAAATGTACACATGAAAATATAATTAAATTCTCATACTTCATTAACCCGGTGTTCAAAGCATGTAAAATACTCGAATAAATTATTCCTGGAATAAGAAATTCACATATATATATATATGACCGTGTTTCAATTAAAAGTTGATATCCGTTAAAAACAGATTTATTTCAATTTTAATTCATTTACGTCAAACTGTTAATTTATTTACCTGATTACAGGTTGTATAATATGAAAATATCGAAAATAAGTTTATTCCTTTTGCTTTATAACCCCGCAACATTCAACTTTCATAAATATCCTGTAAACGGGTATCATGCCAAATTACCGTACCCCCCAAAAACAACTCAATCGACGCGTCGCCCCGCTCTACCCCTTACGAACCTTTTTCCCTCTAACGCTTCCACGTCCCCAACCCCCATGAAAAATGCAACCAAAACATGCCGAAACCCACCGAAAAATTCATCCGCCACTTATTACCGCACCAATTCCCCTTCAATTACCTCGTAACAGTACACACTCCATCGAACCTATCTTCTCTTTCCCCCAGCGAAAAATCATATCACCACTCGCCGATCTATACCGCACTAGCCCGTTACGTGTATACACAATTCATCGGACGATAACGCATAGAGCGACGGCGTTATACCACAGCTGCGCGCGAAATAAATTATTATTCCGGCGGGTGCGGCCGCGCTGGCGCGCACAAACGCTTATAAAATCCGCGAAACGAGAGCTAACGCGTGTGCGTGGGAGGAAGGGGGAGGCCCTAAAGGGCCGAATGAATAGGAGGGCGATATAAATGGTTATCGGCTCGGCAGTTTTGTCCGGGAACAATGACGGACGTGATACGCGCGCCAGCCGCGTACGTGTGTATATGTGCTCGCGATGATACGAGAGCTGTGTGTGTGCGTGTGTATAAAGTGGAACGATTTCGAAGGGCGGTGGTGTTCCTGCATGCGCTTTTAAAATGCATCGCGCGCGAGGGTTCGCGAGCGTACTATAGGTGTAGGAGAGACAGAGAGTTTACGAGGTGCCGGCGTGGGAGCGTTGGAATTTCTGGTTTTAGTTTTGCGGGATGGTTTGTTTATGAGAAAGCAGGGTGGTGATGATGGAATTTTCGGGAGATGAGGTGTCGTTGGGGCTGATTAGATTCAAAATAAGGGAAGGAAATTGCAAAGTTATATGTTTATCAGATGTTTATTCAGTGATTATACATATTAAATTGAACATTAAATGTTTGTTTTCTATGCATTATATTGGCGAGTCGACGTGTACTAATAGTATTATAAACTAGCTCGAATAAATTAAATTAGAGTCACTTTTTACATAATAAACATTTGCTGTTCCAGGATCGGGCAGTTATTAATACTTTATCGATTTTCAAAACCAAAATATTTTTACTTCGCTGTTCAATATTTCTTCGGTACGTCATGTTCTGTGAAAAATGTTTTTTTCTTGTATTTTGTACAAAAATATTGAAAATCACGTTTCAAAAAGGATACAGCTGCGCGACATAATTTAATGCTACGAAGAATATAAAATTAAATTTACAATTTAAAGCATTTCAGTGCTGAATTTAGTACTGTCAACGGAATAATTTACAGCACAAGGCTGAATTACAAGCTCTGCGTTAATTTTAGATAAAATTTTGCAGCTTTTCCACCCAAATTTATGATGTATCATAAACGCCGACGTGTATTCTATGTTTGAGAGATTTTTTTCTATAAAATACATAGACCCCGGCGTGTGACGCTAATATTTTTCGCGCATCCCGCGATAAGACGCGTCCCGCAGATAAATCACGAAAGTAGAGCAGAACGATAATTCAGTTGTGCAAAATGAATTACTTGCAGAAAATATAGCGCTTTACTCATCCGCTAAGTAACATACTTTAGGAGCCTCGTAGTCCTTTAATTTCCCTTATTACGATGCAGCCAGCTTTCAAGTCAAATCGTCTTTCTTCGAAATAAAAATTTGTAAAATCAAGATTAATGCTTAAGAAATTTTAAACGTCAAAAAGAACAGGTGAATTTTGTCCTTTTAAAGATGCATGCATGGCTCGTATTGTTTCACTTTATTCAGG
>UXGD01005880.1:0-13562 GCA_900474315.1 Torymus auratus
AATATGTCACGTGGAGTGCCTGACAAAATTGGTGGTCGATATATCGACCAGTCCCGTCCTTAAAAGGTTAAAAAACTAAACGGAACAGTAGCTATATACTTATATTTTTCCGTGCCCCGTTTTTTCTTATTTTATTGCAGTTATATTTTTGTAATTGATTGAACAATGATTTCCAAGCCAGCTAAAGTATTTTATTAGAAAATTCCAAATAAAACAAATCCAATTATTGATCAGAAACTTATCCCCCAATTTCCAGATGAACCTCGTGCAAGAGCCTGAGACGAAAGCCGTGATGCAGTGGATCGCCGAAATCCCGTTCGTCCTCTCGGCCAATCTTCACGGCGGCGCCCTTGTGGCCAACTACCCTTACGACGACAATCCTGTCTCCGTGGGCAACATAAACGCCCGACCAAATTACAGCCCCGACGACGATGTCTTCCGCATGCTGGCGCGCATTTACTCAGACGCCCATCCGACGATGCATCTCGGCAAACCTTGTCCACCGCCACCCGGACGTCCCTACTACAGTATCCTATCCGAGAGCTTCCCTGGTGGTATTACCAACGGCGCTGCTTGGTATCCCGTCACCGGCGGTATGCAGGATTACAATTACGTGCATAGCAATGCCTTTGAGATAACGCTCGAGCTGGGCTGCAATAAGTACCCGAACGCCACGGAATTGGAGGAATATTGGAAGGATAATAAGGAACCCTTGCTGCAGTTCATTGAAGCGGTAAGTGGGGATTGTAAAAGATATAAGAGCCTTTTTGAGATATTTATAATTTTATTAAAATATTGTTTTTTTTCAAGTTTACTTATAACTGTTAGTTGATTTTTTTTTTATTTTAATTATAGCTTGTTACGGAAACTAAAACTTATCGCAACTTTCAATCTTATTGTTGATTCAGCTGTGGTTATAAACTTCATTAATTCGTACTGTGAATCCACGTTTTCCTCAATATAGTCATACCCAACTTAGCTTTTCTATTACGAAGGAAAAAATGTCGTCAAATAAGTGACGAATAATGAGAAAAAAATTAATTTCGTAGATAAGAATATACAATTCAAGATAATAATAAGAAAAGAATATGATGTTGACATTATAGCTGATAATTTATGATTACATGTCCTCGTAATGCAGAAGCGTGGATTTTTCTTTGCTACATTCTCATAATGAACGTCAAATGCACTTTCTTAAAATTTATTTAAAAAAATATTAGTATGATTTGCTCAGCTACGTTCAATCTAATGCAATTGAATATTCTATTCGATATTACAACAAGCACCTATCACAACTTTCAATATACTCCCGTCATTAAAGTACACACAAGCATCGCATCAGCTCTAAACTCTCTAATATTGCATTACATTGCAGTCGAGGCGAGGCGTTTACGGTTTAGTGCGCTCGTCCATCGGCGGACCGATAGCCCACGCGCGTATCACGGTCGAGGGTCGGGAGCACGCGATCTACAGCAGCACCGAGGGGGATTACTGGCGTCTCCTCGCCCCGGGCAAGTACAACGTCACGGCGTCCGCGCCGAATTACGAGCACTACATGCAGACTGTCGAGGTGCCCACCAACGGCGAGCCCGTCAGGGCCGACTTCACGCTGATACACAACGATCCTTTTCACTGGCAAGTGCAAGTCGCATATAGATCACGACCACCACGGCGATGAAACGATGACATGATCATTGTTGGTTAGCGCGCGTATATAACTGTTCGTCTGTCTGTCTATCTCTGTCTGCGAATTGCTCGATTGGCGTATCATTATTATTATGACAAAAAGTCTTTTGCCAGGTGATGATATATAGGATTCAATGATCGTTCAAGAACAAATTAATTTTGCCGCACGTGGGTATTTAGTTCGAAGGTTTTTTGCCGGGCAGATAGATTCTTTCACGCGGTGAATTGGAAAAGTGGCTGGGAATCAGGGTTGAATTCTTGGACTTTTTTTTTCTCTCGTATCATTTTATGCTCTCTCAAGAACAAATTAATTTTATGTATATTTAGTAGAAGGCTTTTAGGTACTTAGGTCTTGCGCAGTTAATAGGAAAAGTACTCGATAATAACGCTTGATTTCTTAGATTTCCTTTATAGCTTGTTTTTATTTATTTTTATACGTAATGCCGCATGCGCAATGATGGTAATCGTTGAGATTTGAAACAGTATTTTACAAAGTATTTTTCTTACGTGGAAAATAATGATCTGAAGATTGTGTTCATGATGGTTAGCCATTTTTTTTTTTTTTATATTTTTTGCATTTTTTTTGACGAGATTAATAAAGTAAGCACGAATTAATCGAGATAAAATAGGGCAAAGGTTTATTATTAAACGTTGTAATAAAAAGTTAAATGATTAATAAATTAAGCGCGAATTAATTGAAAGAAAGTAGGGATAATGGTTTAACATTAAGAGATATACGTTTTGATAAAAGTTTATAATGTTACTGTCAAAATTTATTTTTATGTGAAATATGTATAAAAAGAAATGTGGCATTTAAACGAGCATTCTTACGTTAGTGAGAGAGATTTTTATTGTTATAGCTAACATTTTTATATCATGCTTTATATTCAATATCAAATAAAAACTACAGTAAGTTACAAAGTATAAATTATTATTTCCCCTTATTTGATACATACAATATCAATGCGTACGACCGTCGGCTTCAATTGTTAAAAACTTTACCCTGGACATTGTACTGTCCTTTGCCATGGACTGCTTTACTAGAGACCTGTTTATCGTGTCGTGTATTGGTAAAACATGGGAGTATTACCGATGGTTTATGATTTTCCAGGGTCCACCTCAACGATTACGATTTGCTGGCGAACTTGCAAAACGGTTATCTCAAGAGCAGCGAGTTGAGTGAGAGCTTCAAGCAGTTGGAGTTCGAGAGACCGGATGTCGCGGAATTCAAGGCCGACGATTCACCAATTAGCGCGGCCATACATTCGTTTAAAGTCACTCACAATGTAAGCTTGCGCTTGAAAATGTCATTCAATGCTATTCTATAATCTCGCATTCATTCTAATAGCGCGTCCCATCATACGCTATTATAACTAAGAATAAGTTTTAAGGCTAACTTTCAATAAATGTGCTTTATTTGGTTGAAAGTGCCTTTCAATAGAGTCACATCGTTTTCCTAGAACTAGCTTTCAAATAGAATAACACACGAGTTTTATTAGACTGTGATTTAAAGTGTTATTCGGAAAATAAATTTTAATATTTTCGCTTCAAATTCAAATGATTGTTATATCACACAAACAGATGGGTGGCAGTGAAGAGAACAAGATACATATTGGTTTCATCGGAGGATTGTTTGCATCTCAGCCAGTCGGCAGAGAAGTTCTTTTGCGATTTGCACGTCACATTTTAAAAGGCAATAAGGAGGAGAATCCATTCATAACGAGGCTACTGGATAGAGTTGTTTTGCATTTCATACCCGGCGTCGATCCTCTGTTTGACAAAGTCTCAGCTGATATTGACTGTAATCCAAAAGTTGAAGATGAAGTAGGCACAAGATTACTTACATCTCGCGAACGTCCAACTCAATTAGACGTCGTTACCAACGCGCTTGAGCAAATGCTGAAAACTGAAGGCTTCGATGCTGTCGTTTTATTCGGAGGCGGTAACGGAGTTGGAGTTAGGTAATATTATTTTCAAAAATTTTTTTTTAATAATTTTTTATATTAACAATTTCTCAATAGCTTACAAGAATCTGACTCATCTCACGATTAAATTTTTTAATTTTCAGTTATGCGTCAGAAAAAGTGGATTTCTTCAAAAGTTTTGCTGAAGATTATAAGAGATCTGTACATTTGGATAAATGCGACACTGAAGTAGATGATATTAAGAAAGTTCAAGATTTTATTAATAGCCAATATGATATACCAGTGGTAAGTTTTAATTAATAATCAGACTTTTTAATATATGCACAACCTTTTGTTATGAATTCAGTTGACAGTTTTCATTATTATTCTAGATGAGCTTTTCTCTCTCGTGTTGTAAATATCCCGAAGCAGAGTCAATTCCTACAATTTGGAGGGAAAATGTAGCACCTTTAAGAAAACTCGTTAAGAATTTATCAACTGGTGTTCGAGCAGTTGTGACGGATAATAAGCAAAATCCACTTAGAGATACCAAAGTCAAGATTGGTTCGGTTGTATACAGTGTTTCGAAGAATATGGCGTACTTCAAAGCAATATTACCACCTGGCGTCTACAATGCCGTGTTCACTTGCCCAGGCTTCGACGAGGAAACGGTAGAAATTACCGTCAAAGATGATGAAGTAACGAATCTCGAGGTTATTTTGAGACAATCTGATTCCAGTCACACAAGTGCCAAATCTGTAGTAAAAAAATTGAGCGAGGTCAACCAGGTTCTCGATGATTTGAATGGAAGGTATCCAAAGATTTCTACTTTACACGAAATTGGAGTCAGCCAGGGGAACAATAAAATATTAGCCCTTGAAATACACTCCGAGAAAAAAGGAGATGATCATTCCATTAGCAAACCATCCATAGTTTTTACCGCAGGCGTTGGCCAAGGGACTCCTGCTACCTCTAAAACCCTACTGCATTTCGCTACTGATATATTAACTAAATACAAGAATGATGCTCAGATAACCGATTACGTTCAAAATTTCTCCATCTTCGTGATGCCGGAATTATATCCTGATATGAATAGAAAGGACAGCTGCTCGTACATCCCTGAAAACGCCCTCGATTTCCCACTTAAGAGTGGAAAAATTGAGTAAGTAATAATACTTTTATTAACGAGTAACAAAACCTGAAACTTTTCTTAACTTTTCACATTCTATTTTCATTAGGTATTATAAAAACTCATGGATAATCGTTAAATGGTTCGAGAAAATTAAACCCGTGCTGGCGATAAACTTGCATAGTGGTTCTCTCCACGTTGAGTATCCGTACGGCGACAAGCGCGGCAAAAACCGAAATAAGCCTTACGCTACAGACGACGATAGAGTCCTGCAGCACCTCGCTATCACCTATTCCCGCAACCATCCGACGATGAGCCTAGTGAACGCGAGATGCGACAGCAACGTCATCATCGAGAACAGCGGTACGACGCACGCGGGAGTAGCGGGAAACGGCCACGTAGACCTATTTTCGGACTACCTGTACCTGCGAACGGGAACACTGGCGATCGACGCGTTCGTCACGTGCTGTAACAATGACGACGACCAGCAGATTTGGTACGCCAACAGAAAGAGTCTGCTGAGCATGATCGAGGAGGTGCACAAGGGTGCTTCTATGGGCTACGTCGTCAACGAGAGGGACGAGCCCATCGCCGAGGCCGACGTGTCGCACGACAAGTCCGTGCACCGCGTGAAGTCCCAGGATGACGGAGCGTACTGGCTGCTTCTGCCAGCTGGCAGTCATTTAGTTACCGTTGAAGCCCCTGGATATTTCCAAGTATCGAAAGTCATTAATGTCACTGAGGAGTCGCGTTCGGCGAAAGTGATGATTAAAATGCATAGGAACGAGAGCATTTTTGGCATGCCAAGAATTGTCTTCGTCGTAATGACAGGTAAATGATTGTCCACATACTGTGTTTCGTGCTCTGTTCTCTAAAGTTTAATTAGTAAAAAAAACACTATAAACATTAGTGGAAATTACTCCACCGTAGAATTAGTGAACATCCGCTAATTCTACGTTAGAGCAATTTCCACTAATGTTTAGTGGCTTTTTCACTAATTCAATTTTAGAGAGTGTGCATTGTCAAAAAATGGTTGTTCGAAATCTGGCAAACTAGTGACACATGGCAGATGTTCAATACATTAAACTTCTACCACGGCTCACAAGTATGCTAGATTTCGGAAGATTTTTTTTACGAGGCACACATGGCATATAGCACAAAGCACAGTATGTGGATGGTCTTTAAAGTCTAAATAGACATTTGAGCATTTTCTATACTAGTTTACATTAAGTTAATACTTTTTTAATACTAGCTAATGACTTTTTTTTTAATAAAAAAGAATAAAAAAATAAATATGTGAAATAAAATTGAAAATGACATTGATATATTTATTTATAAAGACTGAATAAATAATAAAATTATTTTCTTTTTTTATAAAACAGGTGCAATTCTCATCACAATAGTAGCTTTATGTATATTCATTATTACCAAGTGCAAATCAAGTGAAATGGAAGAGACTCAGAATAAACGACCTTATGCGTTTAGCTTGTTACGTGATGGAAACACATTTTTTGACGATGACGAAAAAGAAGTCGAGATATTTAAAAGGCCCTCAAAAGGTAGTATACCTGTATTAAATTATCTCCGATTTTTGTAGATAAAGAAACATCGTATTTGTTCTAACATAAAATTATTTTTCAGAGTACAAAGAAGATTTAGTGAATGTTTCATCAAAGCCTTTTTTCGATGATGAAGAAAATTCAAGTTCTGAAGAAGGGAGTGATTTGGAGTTCATAAGGCCCGATAGAGAGTGGCAAGGAAAAGTGCCTGAGTAATTTAAATAGCAGTACTTTCTAATTTGATTCAACTTTTTTGTAAAATAAGATTCAGTGTAATAACCTATAGACTGCTATCCCGGAAAATGCGGCACATTCGTCAAGTCTTAACACCTTGACTACCTGCTGATACGTCCATATTTATAAGCGATTATGTATATAACGAGAACTGAGTGATAGAAAGCGAATGCCTTCCAGTATAATTTAAGAAAGCCTGCATATTTTTACATTGATCTGCAAATTAATATACTAACATAGTACCCGAAAATGTCTTCTGTACATGCTTTCTTAAATTATTCTATGTACTTATATCGTTTGAAAGAGAGTTAGACGATTATATTAATTATTCTGTACACTTGTAAATTTAAAATGTAAAACTGATGTATTAGGGATGTCAAATTCAGATTTTAATGTGATATTCCATTGTATGCAATCATCCATCCGTTCGTCTTTATCTACAAGTCTGTTATTAATACTATCAAAATCTATTTCTAAGATACACGACTAAAACAATAGTGGTGGCCACTCATTCAATTAGTAATCGCTTTCCGTCCTGTCTAACTTAGCAGGTTTAAGTTGTATGTCCATTTATTTTTTAATGTTACCGGTTCATAAATATTTCTATAGAATTTGATAATTACATATTTATAAATAATTGTTATTGATACATATTTTACAATTATTAACATTCCGATATATATACAATGTATTTTAGAAATAAAATTTACATATTTTTAGACTCAACTTTTAAGAAAAGATTTTAAACTAATGTGACTGTGATGCATGAAATACTATTAATAAGTACTTTTGTAATTATGATTACCTTATGTATTCCTCGTCGCAATATTTATTGTGAATCCGATCTGGAGTGAAAAGAGTATTTCGTGAAGAAAATAAAAAAATATTATGACAAAATAATTTGTATATTTTTTTGTTTATTTCTTCTTTTTATTATTATACAAAATATACAAAAAATATAAATACTTTTTCTTAAATCTAAAAAAGTATTATATTCCATGAACGCTTGTACAGTAAAAGGCACCGTACATAACTGACAGTTTCTTAAAATGCAATAACACAATATGGAACTTTTATATGCCTTACGTAAAAACTTAAAGCTATGCTTATATTTAATTTTTTCTTTTAAGCTGCTTTTTAAGTATGTAATTCTACGTCATATGCTTAGCTAGAAAATGTTTTTGGTCATGTACACCTCGCATTTTTATACATACGTATCGATAATACTACATTTTCGCATAACACAAATAACGCATAAGTATGTTTGAATGTCACAAAACTGTATTGTGGATACATGCTTGGAAACTCGCAGACATTACTAAGAATACTGCACGGCCTTTATAAATTGAGTAATTATGTTTCTACAATCTATCGTAATAATGCATACAAATCCAACTATTGTAATTTTATTATTTAAAAAATCGTACTTTAAGGGAGTGCCAAACTCAATTTAAAGATTTAATTTTCGCCCCTAAAAATAACCGACCAGATAGTGAACCGAACACTGCTATGCATCTTGTAAAAATTTATTACTATATATTTAATAGCCAAATAAGGTAAAGCACCCAGTACTTAAACGAAGAGAAAATTGGCAGTTAGTAGTTCTTGGACAACAGTAAACAAAAATACTATTATGATTAAATTTGATAAGAGACTGACTCATTTCTGTTGATTATAATATTAGTAGTCAAATCAATGTCGAGTTAATTTATCTTAGAATTACGATTTGAATAACGAAGTAGTTAGACACATTTAAAAACATATGTTCGAGTATTGCGTCAAAACGATTTTTGAGTATTGCATTCAACTCGACATAAGGCGTCCGACAACTGCGGCCTTGTTTAGTTTTGTTTTAATATAGAAAAAAAATCTTGTCATTTTCTTTGCATAAATTAGTGAAGAGTATAAGTGAGTATCTGAATAAAGCCTCATGCGCCTTGCGGCAAGTGAACAAGTTGTCTGAAATCTAGCTTACTTGTAATTGATGGCAAAAATAGAACACGAACGATTTTTGTTTTACTTGGTGCAAAGCATACGAGGTTTGATTCGGACACTAACCACTAATTATCAAAACTTGATATTTTTTTGACATGACCTTGTGCCACTTCCGTTATTGAGATGGTCAATAATTAATAATTTCTAATATACGCGAAAGCTTTGTCTAAAAAAACTATATCATTAAGTTTGATATGTAGAATGCAATTCTTTAAGAAAGTACCACATCAATGACCAAATAAGGAAGATAAGTCGTCTAGACAACTATTTTGATCGTCAATTATGACAAAATGCCTCGATCAGAGTTTCCACAATTCTGTACGAGCTCTCGAGCCTCGCTGTCGTTTCTGCGAGCGAATTATCTCGCTCACTAGTAGTTATTTGTTAACGCGACAATCTCCCTGTTATGCAGTTAGTCAATAAAGATATCCATTACCATGCATATATAAAAGAAATTATATTAAGTTATTTATTATCCAGTCACTCTTTTTTAAGATGCGAAATTTGAATTTTTAAATTGTGTTTGGCACTTAATAAATAAGTAAAGTATTTACAAAATAAACTGTACAACAGGTACTTAAAATTATTTTTCCCATTTAATAAATTATAATTATTGGCACTGTAAATTTAAATTTTACTTCGTTGTTTTAAATATCAATAGAAAATATTAAATAAGTTGTTATAATTGATTGTGCGTTATTTCGTCGTACTTTTTTAAAGGACTTTGTAATTTTAAAATAAATAATCACATAGATCTATAAAATTATTTATAATCTTAACAACATAACTATAGTTGTTTAAAATCCTAAGAACTTGTGATGTTTTCAAAATGAATGCGCGACTAAGCTAAAAATATCTAAAATTATAAAGTCACCTTGCACTATACTTTTTTCAAAAGTACAAAAACATCCATTTTCACAAAGCTCTGGAAGTAATTATAAGGCCCCTCTCGGAACACGCTCTTCCGTCCGTGACAATTTTTCTTTTGTACTAATTTGTGCGCGTCGTGAATCAGCTCGTGTATACGAGAATATCAGTAGCAGCAGTGCGGTCTTTCAATTGTACACTTGCGAGGGAAAGTAAGAAGGATATAGGACATTCCAAAGGATTGCTGCGGTCATCAGTGCGGTATACAGGAAGAAGCTCGCCCACCAGACAACCTTTTCCCACGTCTGCACCTCAAGATTACGCAGGATATTGATGCCGACAAGGAGACCGGCAACTGCACCGGCAAGATGAGCCACGTAACCGATCTGATTGACTTTCTCAAGGACATAGCGTGTGTAGATGGCTTGGCCAACGTCGACAGATGTGATGATGAGGAAGACGATCAACTGGAGGGCGGCGAATTCCATCTGCCTCCAGTTCATGAGGATTGTAGCGACGTGCGCTGTGATGAGCGCGTAAACGCCGCCGGAAGCACCGGCAAGATAGACAGCTGGATCGGAGACGGATGTTCCCAATGAGCCAGCAAGCACTCCGGCGAAGTAGATTATCAGCACTCTCCACCATTTGTGCACCATTTCAAGTGGGATCCCAAGCATTATTTGGACTAGTAAGTTCACAACCAAATGGAAGGTTCTGAAAATAAGAAATTATATTCGTTTATATTTTCACATTTTTAAAAGTATAATTACTAGATTGTTTTAAATAATAAGATAATCTAGTCTTAACTTCGAAATTACGTTTCTTAAATTAATTTGTTACTAAAATGCACTGAAGGCAAATGAATTCAATTGCTAGTTCTAGAGAGATTGACTAAGTTGGATTCAATTTAGAAACTCATATTGTACATTTCATTTTACCAAAGACCTTTTTATTCATAAAGTTCAAGTGCAGAAAATTACAAATAGAATTTTAGTCTTATCACTTCAATAAGAAATAGTATACTAAGTGCTACTCACCCAACGTGAACAAACATGTATGTAAGATACCTCCAAACTTGATATCTTTTTTGAGGATTATAAATAAATAATGTTGCTGTTGGCCCTTCAACTGCTACTGCATTATGAGCAACTGTGTCATATAAAAAGAGAATAATCTCTATCACAGAGATAATTATCATAGCCACTGCTGGAGGATTGCAGGTATATTCTTCCTCGTAAATACCATCAGGTAAGTCACTGGATTGTCTTGTTATTTGCAATGATCCAGATGCACATGGCCTGCATGGCACCATTGAGTGTACATATTTTTGCATAAAGTGTCCAAAAACACCTTGCATATCCTTTCTATGAATCTATAACAAGAAATTGTTTTTTTAGTTCTGATATTTTTTTATGGAATTTCATTTTTTTTAATATTACTTATGTAATAAGGCTTTAATTTACCATAGCTATGAATTCTGGATATTCTAAGTACCCTGAATCGTCCAAATCAGCCTTGTGCATGATCACTCGTATCACCCTACTTGGGAGGTCATTTGTAGCTAGTGATGAGCTACGTATCATATTTTTCAATTCGTGGTAAGATATTTTACCATCACCGTCTTGGTCATACTTTTCAAATATGGACTTCCAGTGCTAAAAAATAAGTACATCGTTAGCCATATAAAAGAAACTGTAAGACATTTCATAAATAAAAGTTAACTGAATTGTACTTACGGAATCATTGTACTGCAATGGAATTGTTATTGCAGCTTCACCGTCTCGTCCTGTCGCCATTCTGATTAATTTGAAATTCCTGCAACAATCCACAAAATAAAAGTTAAAAAATATCACCTCATTAAACCCGAAGAGAATTTAACTGCTAATATCTTAATCTACCGTCTAAGTTCATTAAAAAGTTATCACTTAGACACCATATTATAACAATACGCCGACAAACACCATACATACATAATTCATACTCAGACCTAATAGTACTATGACAAAACTATCATAATGAGCGCGTCGTTAGCGTAACAAGTGACGAATTACACTGCTATTATGCAATTATACCATCGCAGGTGCAAAAACCGAACAGAACCGTCCAACCTCGCTTATTGTAGATCCCGCGCGCGTGCGTCTAATTATTCATCACTGTAAACAATAAAACTCCTCCCACCTATACTTAATTCTTGCCTCAAACACATCCCCCTCGTTCTATCTATAACGACAATAGCAGCTGCCAAAAAAAACTACCTTTACACCCACGAAATATATATCCAACAGGTTCCCACGAGCAGCGGCGATGCGGACGCTCCGAAATGCCGGACAGGTGTGTACGTATACTCGCTGTGCTCTGAACCTACAAAGTGCGATTCTCACCAATATCTTATCAGCGCGACTACCTATTAGTCATCTGTGCACGTTATATGTGTACGCGTGTCTCGTGGCACAAGGGCGTATATACCGCACACGCGAGAACACGGGAGCAAGCAAGTACCGTTATTAATCCCACCACGCGCAAAAAAAAGGCCGTGTGTGGCAACAGGTTAAACCCGAGCGTTCACCCACCTTTTCTCGCGTGTGTATATATATATATATTCAGGTCAGGTCCAAGAGAAACGTCGTCAGTTGTCTAAATGCGTGGAGGTCGGAGATCAATATGCAGATGAGATGAGATCGGCAGTCGAAATTTCAGAAAGACACTTAGGTATTTATAGTAACAACAAACAGCAGAGCTCTCGCCTTCTTATACACACTGCAGCGCGAAGTAAGTTGCAACGGTGGTCGAACAATGGTGCTGAATTTTTACACTAATTATCATTTATTGCTATCCCGAAATGATACTATGTCTATAGTCTACGTGCACATTCTCCGGCTCCTGATGCTGCTGCAGCTACTATACTGACAAAACGCTGCTATAGCACGCGTGTGATACACAAGTATATACACATGTACAACACTATAACAGAACCAAGCGACGCGCCGCTGTACAATACGCGCTCTCCGTCCTTGTCGCCGCGAGTTCCCGCATATATCCTCTCCCCTCCTTCCCTGCCGCAACCCTCAAGCTGCAGGCTGCAGCGCTATGAGCGCACACCTGTTCGGCGTCGCGGGAACAAGGACGTTCTCCATCATAACTGCACTCGTATATAAATGCACTCCTATTATACATCTACAGCGATGATGAAGAGAAAGGTAGAACGAGGAAAAAAGGAACGCCTGATAAAGGAGCTCGAGTATATATCTATATGTCATTGAAGCCGCTATATATATATCTATATATATCGCTAATCCATGTTAGACGTTGTAAAAATTCAAATCGTTCGATCAGATATTATGTCCGTCGGGTGTACAATGCAATACACGCTTGCCGGCAGGAATCTCGCACATACCGTACGGCTTTGCCTCAATCATCAAACGCGCGACACTGCAGAGGCGTAGGTGTATATATACACACTGGTTGCCGGGCAACGAACACCCGCGCTAGCGCACAACTCGGGCATGTAAACATTACTCTCGTTTTATAAGACGCGCATGACAGTGCGCGGTGTGTGAAAATGGTCGTTGCTCACTCGCGTGAGTAATTCGCCGTGGCTGTCGGTTATCGTCAATCTCCGCGAGGATGACTGGACGCGCTATTTTCGCGTATTAAGAGCTTTCGGCTTCCGCGAAATTCGCGTAGCTCTCTGTGTACATGTAGTGCGTGTACGGACGCTACGTATATTAAACTGCAGAGAGTGCAATCAACGCGTGCGTTTGTTTTGAGAGACTGGTGCTTTTCAATTTGATGAGACAGGAGGTATCGAGATGCTGGAACCGTCGAAAGGGAGGACCAAGATTTCGGGGAAGTATCGGGTACGGCAGCCGATTAAAAACTTCAGGATAAGGTGAGGTCAATCGTAACATGGTAAGACAGTGAGTGAGTAATAGTCGGTTGCATGTGTGTGTAGGTGTTATCGCGGCTGTAGTCGAGTGCCAATTGTTGATGAGTCAATAATTTGAGGGTAATAGAGAATTGAGAAAATCATACGTACGGTACATGCACAATCTTGACAAATTAACTCTGGTTGTTTCGGAAATAAGTACAGTTTCGACGTACAGACATTCTTACGGAAAGAAAAAAACCAGTAAAAATTACCAAACTGTTAAGTAACCCTGAGGCAGACCTGAAAATCCAAAAGTTTTA
>UXGD01005881.1:0-13560 GCA_900474315.1 Torymus auratus
AAAGAAAATTTCTTTGCGGGCAATCCATGAAATATTTCTTTGAATCAAGACAATATTTCTTTCAATAAAAGTAATATTCTTTCAATTAAAGAATCAATTTCAATTGAAAGAAATATTACTTTCATTGAAAGAAATATTGTATTGATTCAAAGAAATTTTTTTCTCAGTGTACTCACGGCCACCGCACATTGCTTGCCGAATGCCCTATGAGTAGTACTCGTAGACTCATTCGCTGATTGGTTCACTGAGAATAAAGCTCAACCAATCAGCGAAGAAGTCTACAGATACTAAGCTCATAGGGCATACGTCATACGGCATTCGACATGCAATGTGCAGGGCCGTTATACCTATCTAAAATATCTAGGTAAATACTTACCATTTCTAGTTTGTACGCATGCGTGATGCGCGTTTGTAGAATTTTTTCAGTGAATTTTCACATATACATACAGAGAATTCACATTGCATGCCGTATGCGTTTACTACTGTAGACTCCCCCGGTGATTATTTGAGCTTTAAATGACAAACCAATCAGCGGGTAAGCCTACGAGTAGAAAACGCATACGGCATACCTACTATACTAACCGCATATGGCATTCGGTATGCAATGTGAATAGTTCTCTTACCACTCTTTATTCCTGTTAACACGGTTGTACAGACATACACATTTAGACGATAGCCTATATACCTGAAATACGTATTGATAAGAAATTTTTTGTTTAAGCAACAAATACAGATTACTTATATATGTTTTTCGAATTTAGTATGGAAATGAAAAAATTTTTCGTACTATACCTACTTGAGCTTTTAAATAGGAATAACATTGAACAACGTAGTGTTACTCCATAAAATTATTGCAATTGTGATGAATATATTTTTAAGTACTAATAGTGGTGTCTTTTATTAAAATAATAACTAATATAATAAGAGAAATCTACGCAATAGGTATTTTATATCAAATTGACTTTTTCAAGTTACTTGATTGAAAAATATTTAAAATTTAAAAAATTATCGGTAATCTAGATATCTACAGAGATGAGAAGTCTAAAAACTTGTTAATAACACACGAGGTAATTTTATTTAATGTAAAAAAAATTATATTTTGGAAACAGAAGCTAGATTTGTTTTTGTTTTACAAGAAAGCTCGTGAAGCTATTAAAGAAACAGTAAAGAGGTAATAAAGAGATGCCTACTTCTCCGACAGAGGAGAGCCTCGGCAATTTGGCATTCGCAGTCGGCCGCGGTGGCGTCGCGGCCAAGCCAATAGCAAATTACAAAGAGCAGATTATAGCGCTCGCGAGCTCGCGACTCCCCTCTGCAGTCCGCGCCGACCGCCGCTCGGTGCAGTTCAGTTTAAGGGAGACGTTAGCTCGGGCCGGTCGCACGTGCTGTAGTCGGGGCCGCGCTCGCTCTCATCCCGGCGATGCCGTCTCGTAGCCTTTCGCGATAGCGAGCCAGCGAAAAAAAGGCGCGCGTACGATGGCTGCGGTGCATCCCAACGGCCAGTGGCCCTAACTCGCCTTAGAACTGCTGTACTTATATCGTCACGCGAAACCGACTTCGTTTGTGCAGTTTTGTATACGTGCGCGCGCCGACAGACGACGACGGACGACGAAAAATCGCCGCTGCCGCGCCGCACGTCGCATATATTGCGGGTCGGGACAGGACGGGTGACAGGGGGGGGGTCGTTCTACACCTAGCACGGAGCTGACAAGATGGCCGACGGCCGTCGCGACTGGCGGCTCGTTGAGCTTGTTTACCTGAAAGCTTGCGGAGCGCTGAGCCGTTTTGCCCCCGCCGAGGAGTCGTCACGCAGCCCCTACCCAGCCCGACCTCAGCCGCGCTGCTGAACCAGTCTCGCTCACGTTCCTCTGCCTCGAGCTCTGTTTTTTTCAGTACCTGTGTGCGTGCATGTGTGTGTGTGCGCGCGCGCCCGAGTGGTAGCATTTTACGCGGGAACTCGGGAAGTGCGGCAGTCGAGGAGGCGAGGGGGCAGTTCACGGAGAGCACGTTTCGCCGACGGCGAAAGGGGAAGAGACGGGGAGAGAAGGAATATAATAGGACAGACGGAGCAGCAGTGCACCCTTGTACGTCTTCCGCGGCACGGAACGCCGCCGACGCCTCTCCAACTCCGGCGAGCATTACTGTGTGCTCTATTGTGTGCTGCTGCCGCAAATACAACTCATTCTCTTTCCATCTCGGATCTGGCCTGCACGAAGCCGTTATCAGTCAGACTAAGGCGATAGTCCATAAACACGCGTTACGGATGAAAGCTGCTTCGTACATTTCTATGCCACGGTAAAGGGAGCCCACCTCGTGATATATCGTCGCTGAGAACTTGCAGAGAATACTCGTCGTTATTTTCGGTTACTGTAAACGCTTCATTGGAGTCAATAGTGTCCACGTTCTTTTATCGCTCGCTCTGCACATCTGCATAAAGTGTACATAATACCTGTGATCATTGGATGTGCACCTAGTTCCTTTTAGACAATGCAAAGTCTCATGGATAGAGAAGCTTTTTGGATCTTGTTGAGAAAATCAAATTAATGTGACCTTCAAAATCTAACAAGTTACACATGATACTCTGACCTCATGCAGACTTTACACAATTGACACATAGAACTTTTATACTGTCAAATACAGCTCCAGTGCCAAATTTTTTTCAGTGCATTATGAATTGGAATTCTTAACAACCCTCAGCAAAACATAAAACGTTTGTTGATTTTTAAAATATTTTCATTACAACCATGAATAATATAAACTAGTGTTTGAATTGCAGGATTTTGTGTTTGAAAGTCTAAAAACAAAACAAGTTATTACTGTTTGTATATTTTCTTCGTATAGTTTTTATCAATATTGGAGATTCAAACTTATTAAGGTTTACGATATCAGCCTACTTGAACAATAATTTTCAATAAGATAAATTTTACGTATGAAAATTTTTAATTTACAATATAAATCAAATAAATCTAAAAATAAATAATAATGATATTTCTAGTGTTTTTCTAGATGATGTAATAAAATTCATTAAGATAAAATAATGTCTTATCATTTTATTTGACTAAATCATCTGTAATAATAATAAATTTTTTTTTTGTTTTTTATTATCACAATTTTATATATATGTAAAATATAATCACAACCACATATGGCCTATAAACTATCTAAGCATAAACAAAAGTTAATGGTCATAACACAAAATAAAATTTGATAATAATATTAACAATAGATAAATATTGATTTGATAAATATTTTTAACAAATATTTCTTTCAATTCAAATTGTATTGACCACAATATTCTATTTAAAAGTTTAAAACAAATTATTTTATAGTATAGTTACCCAAAATCAGTAAGGATGCAAAATTATATAAAATGTATTTTAAAATACAAGAAAGTTTTAAATAAATTTGAGAAAAATTTTAATTTATATTTTTATCACTTTTTAAGGTTGTTTTTACAAATTTAACTTATTTACTATTCCTGTATTACTTACTTTATACATAATTTCTAAACTGTTATAATATTGCATCTATAGTTTTTTTATATTTTTTTTATTTCAACTTGCACAGCTGCTAAACTTCAGATCCATGATTTTTTAAGATGTACACTTCAAGAATATTTTCTGATATATTATATAATATAAAAACTATGAAATTAGAGATGTACAGTCATACCCAAAAGTGAAAAAAATAATCATTAAAATGTTTATTCTAAAATTGATGTAAACCTTTACAGTTCTATAAAAAACATTTTACATAATGCTTTACTGTTACTACTATAGAATGTTACTGTTTTTCACAATATAGGTATTATTCAGCCAAAATATTTGTCTTAAATTTTTGAATGAGACTTTGTGGCCAATACATCTTTAATTTGATAAGAAATAAGAGGAAATTTTTTTGTAGGTTCAAGTTATAAAACTTGGAGATTCTGTTTATGTAAATTAAAATAAATTATTACGATATTTTTTTCGAATAAGCACTTAATAATGTCAACTACTTCGAAGGGCAAATATTGCAACTTGCCGAGCGCCGACGCCGGTTCGGCTTTCTCGAAAAATTAAATGCAACCTAACTGCTAATAGTTACCTAGCGAAAGACAACGGGAACCCGCGTTTTTGATGGCTGCACGATGATGCAAATTGAACTTGTGCAATGCTTTTATTTGGATTGATAATAAAAATATTGAAAAATAAATTTTTTTTAATTTACTATTATAACTATTATATTAAGTACTAACAAGATTAGATAAAGAAAAATAATGATATCCCTTAATTAAACTAAAACTTAATTCTTTTTCAGGGTAAAAAAATGTCTAGTTCATATATAGTGGAGCCCCAAGAGGGTGGTCCAAAAAAAGATGATACACTTATATTAATGGTGAATGATAATGGAGTAATCTCAGTGGATCAAGATACATTACAAAATCTTATATGTAAGAATTTATTGTTAAATATTTTGCTTTTATTTTTTAAAACAAAATTAAGAATTGAAGAATTCTTATGGAAAAAACACCCCAGTTGATTATGATTTTTATACTGGGTTTTCCTCAATTAATTTTTATATATAATGCTTTTAATATAATTTGAAAGGGAATTGTGACCTTTTTGTAATTATTACAAATTTAAAATTAATTTTTTTTTACTTTTTCTAGTAAATCAATCAAATGCTACAGTAAGTGTTGTGAGGTTAGGCCAAACGGAAAATGATGCTGCAGAAGGAAATATAACTTTAACTGTTGATCCACCTCCATATGTTCCACCTGAAACAAGTACTACAAATAGTACTGCTGATTCATCTGTATTAGTAGATCCTTTCATGGAAATGGATCCGGAACAATTAGAAAGATTAGAAACAGCCCTACAGAGTGAAGAAGCCAAGCAGATCCTTGGTGAAAACGTGACAGCCATGCTCGGTAAATCTAATTTTATTATAATTACAAACTATTAGTACTGAAATAATTTCTTCAATTTAAAATTTTTCTAGATATGTTAACAGTGGAGGAACAACAAAATTCTATACGATATAGTATAGAATTAGATCACTGCTATACTAGCAGGTTCTCTCCTTCACAACCAAAACCTGCAGACCCACTGCCTGATGCAGGTTCATCTGATATGGATGAATCAATGTGCATAGATCTTAATAAGACTACAACACACACTTCTATGTTATTGCCAGTATCTTCCGCTAATGTTAATAATACTTCTATTACACCAATGAAACAGAAGGTTACTTCAATACCACCGAAGATAGTGAAGCAACCAGTTTCAGTAGGTAGTCGACCACGAAGAGCTTCCACTGCAACACAACCAATTACAACTACACCAAAATCAACTACTAATGCTAATACACGTGCAGTGGCAAGTCCGATGCAGCAGGAGAATAAAGTTCAAGCTAAAGCTGAAGATGATAAAGAGGATGACGAGCTATTTTCATCTTCAGAATCCTCTGAATCAGAAGAATCAGACAGTGATAGTGATTTTGGACCGCGGCCTTCCAGAAGAGGAGTCAGAGCTAGAGGAGGTAGGAGGGGACTCACTACAAGAGGTGGTAGCATGGCTGCTTCTCGCAGAAGAGGACCCAATAAACAAATGGATAGTGAGCAAGTGCGACGTTTGGATTTAGAAATGGCTGCTGCAGTTAATGCAATGAAGAGCCCTGAGAAAGAAGAAAAGTCTGAAAAGCCAAGTCCTGGTAAAAATAAAAAACAATTGAAAACGTATGCTGGAAAAAAGAAAGATGATACATCTGCCCCATCAACCCCTATTAGTGAGCCACTACAAGTGGAGACCAATGTTTTGCAAACAACGAATCAAGTAAAAGCAAATTTGATAAGTGCTAATATGTTTAAAGGTGATATGATTTTAACAAAACCAGGTCAAGATCGAAATAATCAAAAGGTAGTATTTGTCCAGAAACAAGTACTAATGAATCCAAATGATACAAAGACCCTAGGTATCAAAAAGCAAGTGATGATTCCAAAAAGTAAATTTACCCCATCTCAGAGCTCTAAAGGACCTATGATTAAAGATATAAAAGTATTATCATCTCCAGCAATAATCAAAGGATCAAGTCCTATTGTTCAGCACCAATCAACAAAAATTACTCATAATGTTACTCCTATGGATGTGCAAACAGAACCAGTGCAGAGTTTATTACCACAACAGAAAGTAGTACCACCAAGCATAAAAGCAAAACCCACTGAAGTTAAAAAAGATAAAAAGAAAGTTGATACAAGTATGGAAACTCCAGTTAAAACTTCAGTTGAATCTTCTAAAATTGCAGAATCAAAAACACCAGTTGGTAAGCAGAATTAATATCTTATTTTAATTTGAAAAAAATAAAAGATTTTTTGAGTTTAAAAATATAAAATTAACTGTTTAAAATTATTTTATTTTTCTTTACTTTGTACATTATCAGTATTTTTAAATTATTAGCTAATATATATATATATATATATTAACAAACACCTGTGTATTCTTTGAACACAGATCTGGCTCAATTTACTCTTTACTTATTACTTTTAATATTATGAATAAAAACTATTTTCTGTATATATGTGTGTGTGTGTGTGAGTGTGTGTGTGTGTGTGTGTGTAGTTACACATATGAGATTAAAAAGTTATTGGTGATTGTATGAAATAACACTTATATCTGTTTGTAGCACCAAAAAAAATAGTAAAAAAAGAACACCGCAAATCAGATTCCCATGTAGTCGAAGCTCTTGGACCTGCTTTGTTTTCTACACCAGATATTATACGTCGTGTTGGTTCTACTCATGAACCAAAACTTCCAGATATTTCTGTTACAACTGCTGCAACCTCTACAATGTTAACAACAATTAGCCATAATACTAGCATAAACCCACCTGTAATAACTACTGCAGTAAATGTAACCACAACATCAACTTCATCTACCAGTACATCAATGATTCCTATGAATGTTCCAAGTATGTTAGATGAACCAATGGATACAAGTACATCTGCAAATACTTCAGTGGATGCTACTATAGGTTCTAAATTTGCATCTGATGCATCAATACTGTCGGATACTTTAGGAGACGATAAAATAGACAGTAAAGTTGCAATAGCAGAACTACTTCAACCAGCTTTGGATTCTGGTAAGTACATTTTTTTACAGTTAGTTTTTCATTGTGTTTTTGTTTTTTTAGTGTTTCTTGCATGCTAGATGATTGTTAAAATGCATTCTAAAAATTATAAAACAATCTTATTAGTCTTTGTAATAAAACATCTTTACTATTATTATTTACATTGTTTTATAGATTTAATTTTTTTATAATTTCTCATGTTATGAATTTGGAAAAGATAAAAAATTGGAAAAGATAAAAAGTTGGAAAAGATAAAAACTTATATGCAAAGGCTATAAATTATTTAAGAAATTGTATTTATATTTTTATTAAGTATAGAGTTAATAAATTATTCTAGATGGTATATAGGTGACATACCTATTTATATTTCTTTTAGAAATAATAATTAAAAAAAAGATTTACATAAATTATAAAATTTATAGTTATTCATCTAGTATTATGCAAACTTGGTGAATGCTTTTTCCTAAACATAATTTTGCTTTAAGTGCTCTTCATAGTTCTTGCATTTATAAATTTTAAGTTAATGTTAGCCCAATCATATTATTTTCGTTAGCAACAAATTCAGCTGCCTCTAAGGAAATTCCTTCAGCAATGGAACAAACTAATAAATCAAAGAATGTTGCTTCTGAGAGTAAGTTTTTATTTCGTTTTTTTTTTTTTTTAATCGTTTAAGCTGTGCTAATGCTGTTGATTTTTTTTTATATTTATGAAACTATATCTTGTACTAATTAAATAAATTAATAATTATATTTGTATAAATAATTTTTTAATAATATAATTACGTTAAAATATTAGGTGCTATTGAAGGTGATGATCATTTGCTGGCTACACTGGGAATGGATGCTGCTAAACAATTACCAAATGACGAAGAATTATTAGCTGAAGCATTGCTATTACAAGAAACACTTGGTGTTGATTTAGATCATGTAAGTTTAATATCGTTAAAACAATATTTTATATCGTTAAAACAATAAAACATGATTTTCGTAACGTAAGTTTTCAATTATTAAGTAAATGATAATTTTTATTTAGATGATAGTATCTTAAAAAATAATTTTCTAAATAATTAAAAAAAAAATCTATTAACAGAGTGGTTTAGTTGATGGAGCATCAGAAATGTCTGATTCAATTTTGTCATCATCGATAATGGATCCAACTCCTTCAGTGATGGCAACTCCAATAAAGTCAGAGCCTACACCTACTGGTTTACCTGCTCCCTCCATAGTTTCTGCAACACCAGCAACTACTCCAAAAACAGAATCAATTAAGAAAAAAGATTCAAAAGAACCAATGCAAATTATTCGCGGAGGAAGAGTTATAACATTGCCACCCATTGAAGCTCCTGCAACTCGAAGTAAAAGGTTGCAAGCAAAAGTTGGAAATCAACAGTTTAAAACTGAGAAGAAACAGCATAAGATACAACATCAGCAGCAACAGCAGCAGCTTAAAGTGGAACCTCTCATTATTAAAACAGAAAGAATGTCGTACGTGATTAAAGATTTTATTTTTGGTCATGTTTCTATTACCTTACGTATTGAAAATTGCCGCTTATTTTAGGAGAACACCTTCCCATACTGTTAGTTTACAGAAACAAGACATGATCTATGACATGGAAGATGATGACGAAGAAGAGGAAGAAGAACCTAATTCTGATTCAGAAGATGATCCTAACAGGCTTTGGTGTATCTGTAGACAACCTCATAATAATCGATTTATGATATGTTGTGATATGTGTCAAGATTGGTTCCATGGAAAATGTGTACATATTACTAAAGCAATGGGTATGTATTTCTTTATTAATTATTTAGAAAATTAGATTTTGTTGTTGCATAAAATATTGCTTTGCTTTAATAAAAATTATATTCTCAAATAGTTTAGAATTTTTATTAAGGAGAGTAGTTCTGATATATTTGCCTTAGTAGTTTTATTATTTCTGCGAGCATATTTTAATGCTTAAATTTGGTATCGTAATATGCATGAGTATTGATTATATTTTTCTTTAAATTGTAGTACTTGGTCTTGTAGAATTTGTAAATAAATATATAAAATATTTTAATATTAAAACTAAATAAAAAATTTTCAATTTCCTTCAGCTAGTTAGGAAATATATATAAAAGTGAATTTCTTATTAAATCTTGAACGTAGTTCTATCATTACATTCGACAGGTGAACAAATGGAAAATCAAGGAATTGAATGGGTTTGTCCTAACTGTTCAAAGAAAAAAAATGAAGACAGCAAGCCTAAATCTACTCCTAGAAGGCAAAGAAATAGCATAGATACAACTTTAAATGAACAAAATCGAACTTCATCCATTTCCAGTACTTCGACAATGAATGAAATAAGGCCGTCTCCTAATACTGGAAAAAATTCTACTGCATCACCTGGAGTAACCCATTGTGTAGTTTGCAAGAAAGAGGCAAGGAAAGCTAGCATTTACTGTTCCGATGCATGCATTTTAGCTCATGCGGAAGTTACATCAACCAAAGACAAACCGTCTCCTGCACCACAAATAAAAACTCCAAAAACTCTGGATACGCTTAAATCCAAATCAGATGCCAGAATAATTGTTTTTGAGAAAAAGTCTGGAAAAGTTTTAACAGGTAAGCCAAGTTGTTATTATTAAGTTTTAAGTATTATTAGAACTTAAAATCATCAAAATGTTTAAGTGAAGGAGATCGAAGAAACATTGTATACTTTTCTCTTGTAAATTTTTCATCAACCCGTTGAATTAAAGATACCAAATGGGTGAATTACTGTTTTGTTTTTCTATCTTTTATAAAAAAAAATTATTATTTCTATGTATAACAATATACACCACAGTATGGCATCATCTTTTTAGTTATTAACTCATTATATTTTTGAATTATCAAATTACTAATTATTAATACTAATATTTATAGCAACTTTTCATTTTTTAGGGACAGATGCACCGACAGCGTCAAATCTTAAGACTTGGCTCAAAGAGCATCCAACATTTGAAGTAGTTAAATCTAATAATTTAAATACTATACAACTGGGAGGAAAGACCGTTGCAGCTATACAAACTCAAGGAATTAAGACTGTACGTCATTCAGACTTTATATATATAAGTGAAAAAGTCAAAAACAAAAGCAAAAGCAAAAATAAATTTTAATGAATTTAACATTTAATATGACATCTATTAATTTCACAGATATATATTTTTTCTTATTAATATTTTTCTAATCATAAATGTTTGTTTACTTTATTTAATTATTAGGTTTAACTCTTAAATAATTTTGTTGTAATTTTTGTTTTGATCCCGTTTTTGTAGAATAAACCACTTCAAGGCAAGTCTCCAGCCCAGGCCAAAATGATTTATTCAAAAGTGTCTGGTTCGAAGCAAACTGTTTTGACTCCAAGCATGAAGAAAACTGTACTGCTAAGCGATACTCCTCCAGCACGCGCCACTGCATCACCTCAACACCGACCTAAACAAGCAGCAACTACGACTTCTGTGAAGACTCCAACATCTCATCTTAAACAAACAACTATCAAAACGGTTGTTCAGCAACAACAAAATTTATCACAACAACATCAACAACAAATGCCACAGAAACCAATCACATCACCAATGCAAAAACCATCATCAACCAAAAAATTACAAGAACCGAAGGCGTCGACGTCTCAGCAAAAGCAGCAACAACCACCGCAGCAACATCAGCAAGTAGTAACAAAGACTCCACCACCTAAAAAGCCTGAAATGGAGCCTATAAGAATAACAATAAGAAAAGCTTTGGCAGAATCACTTTCTACGAGAATAAAAGAGGCAAAAGATCTTAACTTGACCGAAGAAGAAATTACTGAATTAGCTCTACAAATTGAAATCGAAATGTATAAATTCTTTAAAGATACAGGTGCAAAATATAAAGCCAGATACCGCAGTCTTGTTTTTAACATCAAGGATCCAAAAAATCTTACTTTATATCGAAAAATTGCTGAGAAGTCATTGACTCCGGATGCACTTGTGAAACTTAGTCCTGAAGAATTGGCAAGCCAGGAATTGGCTGAGTGGCGTGAAAAGGAAAATAAACATCAACTTGAAATGATTAAGAAAAATGAGCTAGATCTTTTGGCTCAAACTAAATCTATCGTAGTTAAGACACACAAAGGTGAGCAAATTATTGAAAATGATGGGGCTATCGAGAATATTGACCCTAAAACACCTGTTCAGGACATTGTAACAGCTTTAAATAGTGGTGACACGATATCTTCGACCGTAGAAGAAAATAAGCAAAAAGAAGAGAAACTAGCAGAAGAACTTAAGAAATCCAAGTATCTTGAAGAGGAGAAGAAAAAGAAGGAAAAGGATAAAGACCGAGAAAAACGACGCGAGAGATCGCGAGAAAGAAGTAGTAAGGATGTTAAGCGTGACAGAAGTAGACATCGACACAGCAGAGACCGAGAACGTAGTCGAGAGAAGAAAAAGAAAGATGGCAAGCACAAAGATAAAGATAGACCAAAAGATAAGGAACATCGAGGCGGTTCTGATAAAAAGAAAGACAAAGATAAGGACAAAGATAGGAGAGACAAACATAAACGTAGCCGAAGTACTTCGGCAAGTCGTAGTAAGAGCAGGCATAAAGATCACAAAGAGCATAAACACAAGAGAGATGAAGACAAGAAAAAAGAATCTGCAAAGGCTGATGTTTCTGCAACTGGTGCAGATAAATCGATTGAAGATAGGCTATGGAGGCATATAGAGGATGAAACGACGACAAATACGTTAGATGGTAACGATTCTGATGTTTCTGATAGAGAGCCAAGTTCAACGGTTATAATAAAAACGCCTGATATTAATGAAGAAGTTGACAAAGAGCCAGTGCTTGAATCTAAAGTTAATGAGGGACCAAAGGGCTCAATGACTGTGTGGCGGGGTTGTGTTTACATGGCTGATGTTGCTAAATTTTTTGTTACCGCACAAAATGTGAGCGGAAGTTCCAAAGAACTTATGGAAAGTCTACCAGATACCTTTGATGTTGTTGGCAGAATAAATCCTGCCACAGTATGGGACTATATTGATAAAATGAAGAAAAATGCGACGAAGGAAATCCTGATCATTAGATTAACAGCGATAAATGACGAGGAAAAAATTCCATATATTACCTTATACAGCTATTTAAATAGTCGTAATAGATTAGGTGTTTTAAGAACTATTTCGACAAAAATTAAAGACTTTTATATAATGCCCTTTTCAAATAGCAGAGAATTGCCATCCGTTCTATTACCACTGGATGGTCCAGGTTTTGAAGAAAACCGACAGCATCTGTTATTAGGTATTATTGTTGTACACAGTTGCAAAAAACGTATGTCCATTCCACCGCCACTTACTCCTATTCCTACGAAAATTTTAAAAAAAGATCCGCAAGCATCCGAAAGGAGTTACACTCCGCCGCCACCTTTACATCCTTTAACGCAAAATGTCAAGGATGAGAGCATGTCATTACCGAGTTCTCCAAGGCCTATGGCGCATATAAGAATAACTCAAGAGGTCAAACAAAGTTTTTCAGTCATGACTAAGATCGTACCTGAATTGTCTTCCAAGATTACGCTTGAATCTTCTTCATCATCCGACAAAATGCAGTTGGATGACGACGACGAACCGTATAGTCCAGGAGAACCTGTTGATGTTGTTCTCGATGACGATGAGGATGCACTATCATCTTCGAGTTTACAGGTATCACAGACATTGGCGACGGATACGTCAATCACTGTCCCGATGAAGAATCCAACGGATATACAACGCAAGATGGAGGAGCTTAACAGACAAATAGAGGAGGAGAAGCAGCAAATACAAACTATTAGCTCGTCATTTTTAGGCGATGCTACAGCGACTCTGCCGGTGAGAGACTTACCTAACGGGGCCTAATTATTTACATATACGCAATCTGTAACATATTTTGTTCTCTAGTTACTCACAGTGTAAATAAAAATTTACTGCTGTACCTTTTTCACGTCCAGCTCCACACCCGTTCCATGCATCCTCGATAGTGTAAATGGCACTTTTGTTAGTTTATTCAAAAATAAAGTTTTGGGATGGGTAACGAGGTTTTTTACATTCACTTTTTAAATATTTTTTGGCAATAAAAGATACTATCCTGTGTGTTATTATCTGTGATATCTATACATATAAGATTATTGATTAATAAATACAATTTTTATTATAAAATCTTGACTTTATCTATTTAGTTTTTCATTGACAGAGTTACAAGATACTTTTAACACAAAATTTATATTTATATTATTAATTTGACATAAAGTATCTTTTAAAGTAATTAATACATATAAGGAAATACTAAGTATACTGAAAAACAGAAACAAAAAACATTGTAAATGGGGATATTTTTAAAATAAGAATTTTGTACTAAAAGATACACACACGCACACACACACACACACACGCACACACACACATATATATATATATATATATA
>UXGD01005883.1:0-13559 GCA_900474315.1 Torymus auratus
ATTTCGCCAAAAATCAAGTATCCCATTCTAACAGTTAATAAATATAGTAACTGTTATGAAATCCTTCTCTCAGTGTGTATACAATTATTGATAATGAAATTGTTACGGGTAGCTACGATGAGCTTAAGCGACTAATCCTTGGACCCTTGTACTGCGAGTTTTTGTTTCAGAATTTCTATATGCGCCTGTCACTGTGGTTGCAGGGTGCTAAATCCCTTTAAAAGTTAAATCATTACTCCATTTTACGGTCGGTGGAAAGTTATAATAGTTGTTTTATAAAAAATAAAACCTTTAATATTTTCGATACTATCATGATATATTTTATGAATTTTTCCAATCATAGAATTTATTTTAAAATATTATTTATCTTTTCTGTTTCAGGTGAGTTCTAGTAATCATTAATTTATAAATGCTGTTGATTTCGTAAGTTCAAGAATCATATATCTATTTACTTTATGATTGTGTGATAGTGCCTATTATAATATTACATTTTCCAAAACCCTTTTTAATCAATTAAAAATTAAATAACCATGTAAATATTAGCCACATATTAATACAAGAAACCGTGAAAAAAAAATGAAAAGAACGCAGCATCTTTAGATACTTCTCAACGTTGTACCCCCTATCTAATATGGATGCATAGAAATTGAGAAACACCACCAACTTGAATTTCTTTTTCTCGATAGAGGAGCTTCGCTATTCTTCGGCCTGCTTAGCACTTGCTCGTCAAACACGCGTAGCCGACCATTCGGTTCTATTTCGGGCTAAACTTCGGGAGGGGTAATATGCGCAAACATCAACTTGCACAATGGACGATGGACATTGCGCGAAATTATCCTGGGCAGGTCGTTTCGTTTCGGGATGAGAGACGCTCAGAAAATGAAATAAAAGTAGACCGGAATAGGAGGATGCCGTCGGCAGGAATTAAAGGAAATAATGCGAGGTAGTATGTAACGCGATGAAAAAGAAATGGATGGAGGAAAGCGAAGAGAGACAGACAGGGGGAGAGCTCCGCAGCGTGATAATTAAAGTCGTTGGGGGGATAGATCTAAAAGTCAATGCGATGGGGCTTCGTCGTCTTCGTTTCCAAGTATCATTTCCACTAAGCTCTCCCCCTCCCCATTCTTTTTCTTCGATGCTTCATTCTTCGCTTTCACGCCACCTCCTCTCTCGTATCTCCCTCAAGTATATATAGCTTCCTTTTCTCTCTCTCTTTAATTTACGGTGTACTTCATTGTCTCTTCATACGACTTGCGCAGTTTTCCCTTCTTCGCTCCCATTCCGTTTGAAATGCTTTGACGATGGATTATAGCGCATCAATATAATTTTTTATCGTAATTCGTTATCGTTATGGCGGCATCACATGATTCGTTTCGGGAATGTTAAATAGACATTAAAATGAACGACCGCTTCGCTATTTGTGACTAAAAAGAGAATTTCAGCGGTATGATTAATTTCGGTTATTAATCCTCTTTGACGATTTTTAATTGTCCTTGCGCTGATATTGTCACTGTAATAGGCCGCAGGTATATCATATATGCTTTGCGAATTTCATACCTGTTATATTTAGATATCACGTGATTCCACAAACGCTGACTATTATTATAATATAATAGTATTTTCAACCAGATATGTATATGCATATTCTGTATGTGATTAATTTGTCGCGGATTATGCATTATTTATTGAATTGCAATTAAATTATTCGTAATACAGAGTTGTTAAAGTACTTTATCGTTGATAAAAATTTATGTAAATCTTCGGTACTGTACTTTTATCAATATACAAATGTATTCATTTCAATTAACATCATTTTCACATAATAAATAATCCATATTCCTTTATAATTAAGAATTGAGCATCGTAATACAACGTTCATATCTAGTGGTAAAATGATAAATACACCCCTAGCTCATATTCCTTCTGCAATGATTCGCTCCTATTCGCGCATACCTCGACGACGAATTAATAATCCACCTTGGCACCGACAATAGAAAGAATCCGTAATTACAGCCCAGGCGCGCGTTTGCGCGGCACTCGCGAAAGGGAAAAAGACGAAATCCCTCTCAAAAGGATCCGGGACCTCCAGCTCCATTCTCCGCTTTCCCGCTCGTGCGCGCACAGCTCGAGTGAAAGAGGGACGAAGAGAGAGACCGAGATTGCAACGGGGCGCTCGTAAATTACGGCCGTGAACCGGGTATTATTTAACTCGGGACTTTGGTCTCAGCCGCGTTCTCGAAATGATCGTCGCGCGTCTTTCGCTTGAAATTAATAACATCAACGGTCTCAAGAGCTCGCCGTACGTGTATATATTTGGGAAATAAATGTGTGGTGGCTGTGTTGGGATACGTGTGGGAGGAGGGTCTTAGGACTTGTAAGAGCGTTATAAAGCGGGAAGGACTCTAGTGCGTTGTTGTTAGTGTGGGCCGCGGTTCTGTGATTTATTGCCCTGCTGAACTTGAGACTTTACCGCTGCACTGAATTTGCCCGCTGCGTGTTTTCAGAAAGTTGGATATAAATTTAATTGGGTGGTAAAATTACGTTGGTTTAGAATTGCGACTATATTTAGCGCACCTTTGTTGGATGTAAAGAAATCGATGATAATACAAAGCAAAAGAAAAAATGGGATAGGTGGATACCAAAAAAAGAAAAAAAATATCAATAGTAGTTTTAGTCTATACGGGCTATAGAGCCACTGTTGAAATATTCACAATATTTGCATTTCTCATGGTTATGAAAGATGCATCGGGGCTCTTCCCTTTTCTGCACCTGCGATTACTTTTTATCCGATGTAAAAGTAAAGAACATTTACGATGACATTTTCAGGCAAAAAATAGCTCGCGGAATCCGAGGTACAATATACGTTCATCAATTTTTCAGCAGATAAACGATCTAAAAGATTCTTTTAACTTTCATCGCGCCCCGCACACACCGATTTATTATTAACCCCGCAAACTGTCTCTGGCGAAGCTATTAATATAAAAAGTATCGATAAAAAGCGCGATACAACAGGCGGTCGTCGCCGCTCAATCTCTAAAAAGTGAGGCAAGAAAGTAAACGTCGACGTAGTACAATTGATTCTAATTTGCAAATAAGTAACCTCGTGTAGCTTCTGTTCCCGCTAATTTCCACGCGGAATTGATTTCCATCGCTTCTTATCGCACGCCATCACGAGCGTGTTCATAAGGGCCTGAAACACTATGCCTAAAAATAGTCGAAAAGAAAACAAGAAAAATTGAAACAACGACGGCGCGAAATTTTTTTTTATTGCTACAAGAAAGTGGGACGAGATAAAGCGCGAAGGACGATAATGATCATTGCCAACGGACCGTTGAGTTTCGACGAAGAGATGTGTATATATATATGGGGAACGGATTGTAGGCACGCGAGCGGACCGTCTATTGTTCGACGCGCCGTCGACGCATCGATTGCCGCGCTTCCTTCCCTCCCTCGCGTAAGTGCAGACCACTTTTCCATGCACACAGAGGAGAGAGGGGAAAAGAGAGACAGAGAGAGAACGATTCCCGGTGAAACGTTAACCCTTGCATCGAAGCTCTATTTCCCCTACCTCTTCTATACCTTATTCTTTTTCTACCCTCGGACGTCCAACGCCCTGGCGCTTCTGGCCTTAACTCTCTCGTTTTTCCGAGATATACTGATTTTTATCGCGCGTGTCTCGCTCCTCGTTTTCCCTCCTTCGTCACTAATTCATCCGAGTCCTCTTTTCTTCAGACTTGCTGATTTTTTATTTACCATTGTCATGCATTAATTCTTATCGTTATTTTGTCAGCGCCCCGAGCGTATTTGTCTTCATTTCTTGGCGAGAAAATGTTAGCCTTTAATACAATTTTTGTTTATCTTTTATTCTCGTTAATTTAAGCCCATTGAATACTCCTGTATTAGTGGGGGTTTCTTTATTGGCTTTTAATTTTCGTCGACTAATATTCTTTGTTCTTTTTCTTATTAGCAATGCACAACTCATTAAAATTTGTTATGAATTTTCTTCGAATCATATGTTTTTAATTTATGACGAAATGAGTACTAAACTTAAATGCAAAACTTTTTGCATATTCAGATCTTTAAAATCTGTATCACTTTTAAGAAAAGAAAAAACTTGGATAGTTTCTTAATCAATAAGATTATCTCATCAAGCTGCTACGTCAGCTTTGAAGATCATGTTTTCTAAATTATATGCATAGGAGTTTCCGAAACTCTAGTATGACCTAGTTTAAAACGTTAAAACAATTGACAGCTGTCTTCTACAAAATTCTACGTATAATATCAAGCACAGACTGAGCTATGCCGAAAATTTTTGGGTGAAACGGTTCGCTGCTATGATGAATATTTGAGAGATTTCAACAATAAGACTATTTCTGTATTCTAATATTAATACCAATAATTTTTTGTTTACTTACTTCTTCATAACTCAGTGTATCTCAAGAATCTAAGAATTCATTTCATATATAAATATGATTAAATATATAATAAAAAGATATTTTCAACTATATAAACATGAAGAGCATTAAAAAAACACTTGCAATAACACACTTTATTAATAATTTTCAACTATATCTTTCTACAACTTTTACATCCACTTTTTGCCGAAATGCACGCATAGATAAATATTACAACTGTATTTTCCTCATCTCTAGTTACCCTTACCATTCATCTCCTACTCCTACTCTTCTCTTTCATTCTCTCTCCTTCACCAACCGCTCCATCGCCGTAAAGTTTAATATCCCCGTGAGTCTCGCACCGGACCCCACAATCTTCCGTCTCTTTCCCAACCCCCTCACACGAGGATTCCTCGTGAAATTTGCAATTCTCACCCAGAACCGTTATACCGCGGATAATCGCCGTTACGTAAGGCCCGTCCGTGCGCGCGATGCGTTTCATCCACCAATGGGTCACATCGCCTTCCGGCATGAATGTTTCATGAAGGGACTCGTAACTCGAGTCCCTGCGCGAAAAAGTTTGCGAACGGGGCCGCGGGTCTGTCCCCGCGATGCTGCGGTAGCATTGATAAAATTTCTGAATGTGCGTGCGGCTGTTGCATATTTCATGAAGGCGCCGACCACTTCTCATAGGGTCATGCGCGGTCGCGGCAGACAATTATTTTCTTTCTCCATCCGCTGAAGGGTTTTACGGCTTTTCGAAGCGTTCGCGATAATGAAAGTTTTTGATGTGTGCAAGATTTATTATATACCTACGAGGAAGTCGTTGAACGTTCGCGAGTGTTTGTTAATAATTGTCGACGGCTGACTGTACCGGGTAGTATCCACTTGAAAGACGTGAAGTGTATAAGTGCATGTAAGATTTAAAGCTGGTGCTGTAACTATAAAACATTGATTTTCGTTTAGAATAGAGAATTATTTTTTTGTGCGTCGTAAAGTTTCTAGTTTCATAAAAAAGTGAAAGAAGCGGTGAATCGTTAGTTGCTGAAGTCTGGCTATACTTGGCAATATCTACTTATATAACGCGGCTAACTGCTTTGATGCGGTTATACTTTAACGTAATTGTTGCTTTGTATACGTTAATATAGAAAGTTTTATAATTGCTTGGAAATAATTGATTGGTAAAATAATTTAACTGTCAGTGTCATTAAAGCTGTTCTGTTTAGTGAGGTAAAATATAATAATTGAAATGATTTTTCAACAAAAGAATACTATGCAGTTGCACAGCTTATAATGTATTCAGCAGTTGTAACTATACTTTGTACGTTATCCAGCAATGTCGAAGCTACAAAAAGTATAAAAGTATGTCGTAACACAGAGTGATGAAATATTTCTGTCTTTTATTCATACAATGTATAAGTAATATTCGCACAGGTTGAGTTGTGAATGTTTTAGGGATCAATCGCGGCTTTCATTAGCCTTCAAAAGCTTTTCCTCATCATACATTTCGGATATTCCTTGACAATTCTACATTTCTATTAGTTTTTTGTTTATATTAAAAAGTGTATTTGTAATATCTATTACCGATTCATATAAATATTAGCCAAATTACATTATCTCAGCCTCTATCGTTGTAAATAACAATCGTCCAGACTCTGTGTCTCCATATATAAACAGAACAAACAGCGAAACAGCATTGAATTATATATTGGACTATATGGTGTACGTTACAATACCGCATACCTCAGAGCAAAGTAGTGTGCGAACACGCATCATCGGACGTTTCTATAAAGAGCAATTATAGAACGATGCTCTCTCTATACCCGAGTTCTCTGAAGTCCATTAAAATTATACCGCACAGCGAAAATAAATAATAAAAAACACTCTCTATATACATACGTCTCCAGGTAATCGCCAACGCCGTCGTCACGCACTCGATTCATGTTACACACGAAACGTCGCGTCGTCCCCTCGGCACGTCTCAAGACCCATGGCGGTCCAGGTTCCCTTCCATAAAAAAGCCACGTATAGGCTGTCGAGAGAGAAAAAAGCATACCTTCACGCACCTAGTACGCGGCGCATCTCTCGCCTGGTGAGAACCTCTGATGGAGCGCTCTCACGGCAAAAGGGGAGAGCGGGTGCTTCGAGTTTAGTTTATAAATAGCATTAGAGCATCCATTTAAGTTTCTACGCACGTCAAATCGATCGACCCTCGTCTCGAAGCCGCGAGCCGTGGAGAGCTTGAGCGCTGATTTGACCCTGAGCCGAGGTTGAGAATCCCTGCGACCTTACGGCAGTCGTTAGCTGTACTCTTTCTGTCTCCCCAGTGTGCGATAAGCGATGCACTACTCTCGCGCACCGGGCAACTTTTTAACTTCTTTAGGAAGCTTTTGTTGCCCGCTGCTGTGTCGCCCGGCATATCGCTGCCATCACTATATGCGCGTGGCCGCAAGCAGAGGAGCTTCTCGGTGTTGTTGCTTCTCTTCATCCCTCTGCTGTGTAGTTCGCTCCTCTCCGTGGTGTTCTTGGCTTAGTTTAATAAGGCTCTTTGCGCGGCATGTTTTATGAAATTAAAAAATTCCTTTATGACATCTGTGAGCATGGGGCGTCCCTCTGGAAGCCGGCAATAGACTGCTTTTAGCATTATAATATTACACATTATGATTCTTACTTTTTGAAAGAATAATTTTTACTTGCGGGGTGTGTAGAACTAGAGTATTTTATAAAATAGAGGCGTGTAAGGTTCTAAGTATATAATCAACATAAAGAATGTAATTGCTTTGTTTGGGCGAGAAGAAAACTTCATTCAACCTAAAAAAATACATTTCTGGAATTAAAAAGGTATGTGAAGGTCTTCATGTATGTTTTTAAAAAAATAAATACTTGGTTACAATTCTTGAGAAGGTTTTTTGTGTCAAACAATATGTAGTGATCAAAATTTAAGTATAAACTATTTACTGAGTTATGATGTATTTGAAGGAGGACAAACAATAAAATATCAAATCCATTTTATAATCCATTTTATAATAATTTTTTTGAAAATATTCAAAATTTTGCTAGATGAGATTACATTTGCCAAGGCAAATATGAGTTTTCAATTTCCATTCTAGAAACGAAGAAAAGCCGCAACTGCACTTCTCTCTCGCAATAATTATCCTTATGTTTATGAATGAGCACGCAGTACGTTATATGCATTTAAACTCATGTTCAAGTAGTTACGTTTATTTGCGTGGCACGAGCCCGGATTAGTATGTATGAATCCACGCGTTTGTCGCTCTGTCATTAGAGTATTCGTAAATGTCTATACGTGCGCCCGGGCAATGTTAGTATACGGCTGTGTGCACACGAGCGCACACACTCAGCAATTGAATACCAAAACTCGTGCAATAGATCTGCAACTTTAACGAGTTATTTAGAGAGTACTTACGGACGATGTCTATTATCATTTCGGACAGCTTATATATAGAAAATATTTATATACTCAAAATGATATATTATTTTTGTTATATAAACCCCATCAAAAGAATCTATTGCCATAAATTCCAACTTATTACGTTTCACCCCATTCCGAAATGCGCATATATATTTTCCATGACCAGTCAATAACGATAAAACATTGATAAAGACAGCATGGAAAATAATTCGCGGTCGGTTCGACAGTTCACTCGAGAAATATTTCGACCCTCGCTATATATACGTTCGTCCATATCTCTCGTGAAAAAAAGTGTTTTCCCCGCGATTAGCAATTCAGCACGTGCGCGGGCAGAAAAGGCGAAAAGCGAGGTGGCAGGCCGCCATATACCGAATAATACCCGTATAAATCAGTCATTTTTATTTATAAGTCCGAAATAACGGGCGGACGCGTTGCAGCGCGCATTATTTATACCTCGCGGGGCTTTAACGAAGTCGCTTAATCCTCGGGGTCCCCAACTCCCTTCCCCGGCACTTTTACACGTGGCGGCAGCTGCACGCTAAAGAGTCTGCGCGCGAATCTTTTGCTAATATAGGGGCGACGGCGATATGCATGGGCGCTATAAATATGAAGGCGATCACGCGACATTAGCGACGGCTGCAGATTTTTTTTTCACATTTTGTTAAGGATACAATGGCGTGTTCATTGATAGTAAGCTTACTGGTGGAGAAAAATGCAAAAGCTGTACGATTAAGTTTTATTGGATTGTGAACTATTTAATTATTTGTTTTTATAATAAAAATGTTTATGTTGAAAGTAGTTGTTATCTTGTAAGAATAGACTATTAATTAGGTATAAAACTTTATTATGTATAGAAATGAATATTTTTTTTAATATGTGAAGAAACGTATACACAATGTCTGTAAGTACCGTAGGGTTCTCCAATACTCGATACTAGTCTTTTGTCATCGCCTTGGTCTTGTCTCGAAAATCAAGACAATATCGAGACAATACTTTGCTATCTAAATTCGAGACAAGACCAAAGGTTACAAGAATATTGTCTTGACAAGACTTTTATGTCAAGGTCTTGCAATATTCTTGGTCTTGGGTTTTATTTTATGGTAATGTACCTATTAACTCTGCTCTATGAATTTTTATTAAAATATTAATTTCAGACGGATAGGCGCATTTAAAAAAGAAATTTAATTTATTATTAAAAAAATTATATACAATATTTATATTTCTAAGCAACAAGACTGAAAATTGGAAAATGTTTACGACGTGTGCAAAATACTTTTAACTGATCTTAGTAACAATACTATTTTTATTAACAATTAAGGAAGTCTTACAAAATATATTTGTCTTGAACTCGCTCGCTCGGTTCGCTCTATTTTTTAAACACAATTCTTTATTCTAATGAATATGACGAAATATAAATGTTACTCATTGTTATTGATGAAAATGAATCGGCAAATTCGACATTACTATAGAAAATAAAACATTTTTTCAAAACTAAGACAAGACTATTATCGACCAATATTTGTCAAGACCAAGACGATACTTTCGTTAAATCTCGCATTGTCTTGGTATCGTGAAGCCCTAGCTAAATAGACAAAACATAAATGAGCTAAATCAATCATCAGGTTAGTTTTTGCTTGTACCGAAAATGTTACCTGTGAAAGGGTTCTGGTTCTCGTAGCCTGTCCGGTTTATCAGCCCAGAGAGATGCACATGAATTATAACAAATCATGTATAAAGAATGATAAAAATCAATGTTTATCCAATATCTGTTATCAAATTTACTGGAGAGAGCTACTCCTAAATAAACTGCGCGACGCGGTAGTAGATCCCTTGCCAGTGGCAAAAGAGACCTGGTTGCTCGGAGATCTGGTTGCCGCCGTGGCTTCGTCTCGTGCAGCGTCGTAGCCTCAGTCTCTCTCTTTAGCTATATAGTAGTCTCCGGCCTCGCCGAGTGCTTCCGCTTTCATAGCCAAAGTCAAGATGATTCCTCTTTTCTTGATCACCTATGAGTGGGCAATTGCCAATGTGGCTTTGAACTCTGGCCTAGCGACCAAGTCTCTGTGTCAGCTTTTTCGTGTTCGAACGAGTCGCCGTGATTGCGTTTCGTCTATAATGCTGACTTGCGACTGTTGCTACCTTGCTACTGCGCTTCCAACTATACTCATTGGAATCTTCCACCCGTAACAGCTTAATATGATACATTTCGCGGATGGTAGATGATGAAGCCAAAAATGTCGATGTTTTAATGAAATTTTATAGGGCTATTTTTACTATACTCAAGAGAAAAAGTATTTTTTTTTCTTATTCATTAATTTTAATCACGTTTATACAAACATGTAAAGAATTCGTAAAGTATTTTCTCGATTTATAATAGTTGAACATTGTTAATTAATATCAACTTAAATCATACGAATTTCATGTGTTATACAATTTACAATATAAAATTAATACATTCTATTATAAATAATTTTTCTATATCAAATCATTATTTAATTAAAAGAGGATAAGCTAGTGATTAGTTTTAATTACTGTTAATTAAAACAGAATAATTAAACAGAATTTGCCACATATCGCCAGTTACTTTTCATAATATATATGATGTAATAGTGTAACTTATCTTCAGAAGAAAATTCGTCTTTCGTAAATTGCATTGAATTTGTTGTTAAATTCTTAATAATATTCATGCATACAAAAAATGAAGTCATTCAATTTTCTTCTATTTCCAAATAATCAAGCATATCCTCTGCGAAGAATAACAATAGAACAATTCTACATATTTGTATTCACAACGCATTACGATACAACATCTGCATGAAACCGTAATCATGCGGTATTAGCAGATGAGGCTGCACAACGGCACATAGCTCGCGCGCGCGTATACAACGTATAGTTATGATTAATTCGAGAATACGCGCGCGAAGCACCACGAAGAAGACTAAAATTGGAATTAATTCTGGCTCCCTCGCGGTAACCGCCTATGGGCACATGCGTTGGTTCTTTGCTCTGCTTAATGAAGACACATACGCACATCCGTACGTGTCAGCGCTACAGCACGAGACCGCGTTGGGTATGAACGAAGCTTATAATTAATTATCTTATGTGTCCGATGTATTCGCACGGGAGATTAATCATCGTGATCGTCCCGGGAATGACTGTAAATTGAGTATCTCAAGATCATGGGACACGAGTACTGTTTTTTGTTATTATCAACGATTATTCAATCGTCGCTGGTGTGCAAGACTGCACTGATATTTAAATGCGGTTCAAGAAACTGTGAAAAATTGCACGAAAGAAAGATCGATCGATAGATTTTACGTCCGGCTAGGTCGACACTGAATTACGCTTTGTTCGATAAAACTTTTTTGACCGCGATGAAAAGAATAATTACGATGGCAGGTACCTATGGAGATGCATCGCACACGCTGACAAAATGTTCGCTGTTTCGTGCGCTCTCGTAAAATTTATTCAGCGCAGATATGAAATACCTACTAGAGCGCTATAAATAATTCAAGGGAATGGCGTTTACTGTCATTTGATACACGTTAAAGTCTTGACAGCGCATTAAATGGAGAAAATAATAGTGTATTTTTCGTGTGTATGCAGTTCAATAGCCTTTCGTGATGAACAAGTGTATAAATGCAACATTCACACTGCTATTTTCGTTTACTACAGATATATTTGGTGTTCGGATATAATACACAAAGTGTGAAAATTTAAATGATTTATTCAATTGTATTCGATCGCTTTTCGGTTGTATTGAAGTAGACACTGGGCATTTATTTTAATAGCTACGCCAATGCAACCAAATTTCCATCTGCCAACTACTTATTTTCAGCGTCACAGTTTTCGCGATGTCTAGTGATTGGCTTTCAGAGTAAGAATTTATATTTATCTTTAAAGGTCGTTGAATTATTTCTACAAATTCCTCGATTAACAAAATATGCTATACATGTAATACAAAAACCGTATGTTGTAACAAATGGTTACATTTACGCTATTAAAAACACTTAGCGTAATTGACAACGGCATGTCATAAATTAAAATACTTTTGTAAAATTTTACTCTCCATCTGCATAGACAGAATTAAAACTCTCACCACATTATTATACTTCCAAAACAATAATAACCGTCTTCTAAAATAAGCATCTGTTACTAATCTTTCCGACGCTTAACTTTTTACTACTCATAACGAAGGCTTATAACCACTGCAAAATTACGCAACCCCCTTGCCAACTAAGTACACAACAATATGTCAACTTCAAAGAACAGCGCAATGCACAACGCTAACTCTACCGCGCTCGTGCATCCGAACGCATAAAACAAGTCTCACATCTCAGCGTGCATTCGCTCCCGCGCGCATATCTCGCTTTGCATTATAATTTTGTGCTTCCCCTCCTTCGAGCGCGAAAAATAGGCGCGCGCCGCGCAAGTGTATAAAGCTCATGGGCACGATATGCACAATCAAACAACGAGTGGCGAATCTCGTTAAAACTCGACGAGGTCGTGAACACACGCGCACCGCGTCATCTCTTCAAGTTTACACGTTGGTCCGCGTCTGCATAGTTTCGAAGGCCGAAAAGCTGCCGCGTTTCTTACTAACACACGCGGCAGCAGCAGTGCTAGGAAAAGCTCGCGTGGGCGCGTTTATTTTCGTTTCCGCGCGATATGTGCGCCCGCGGCAGAATATATATACTCCCCGGGGGAAAAGCCGTGTGATGGGTACATATTATAATTTACGTGTTTGGGAACGTATTAGGCGCGGTGAGTTTTGGCGCACGTGCACCGTTCCGGTAAACCGCACGTGCAGAGAGATGTGGCGAGCGCTCGTCCTCATGTATAGCAACGATTTTCCACTTTTCTCTCTCTCTCTCTCTTCCTCTCTCTTACTTTCATGCAGTTATTTCTCGCGCGATATATCGACGCGCGGGTGTATACACGTGATGCAAGAAGCCGCGACTTCCTTCTTCTTTATGTAATGCCTAATCTGCCGCGACGTGTATATGCGCTAGCGAGCTTTCGCGCGGCCTCCTGAGAGACAGAGCTGCCGACGAAGCACGTGGGAGTATATGTACGTAGGCGCGCACTACGAGCGTGCAATGAGGTTGTTATGCGGTGCTTGCGTGGCCGAGGTGGGAAAGAGATTAACGGAATGATTGAACTTTTGCCGTGCGCATACATTCTTACCGTGCATCTCACTCGCTGTTTGTTTGGGCTTTTTTGTAATTCTGGGTTGAAGGTCGTGCCTGTCGCTGCCGGTGGTGCTAAGTGTATAAATCGAGATTGTTGTTGCTGGAAACGAGGGTATCTGGATAGTAATTCGAATTCGCGAAAACTGTGATTACGAAAATAAATTGGGAAGTACATTATTTCCATGGGTTTATAAGTTGATTCATAAAGTACATAAGTATGGTAAACTTTCGAAAATACGAATATCAGTTAAAATAAGCATATAGTGTTAAATCTATAATAACACCTCGTAATAATAATAACGTTTTACCAAGAAAAGGGGATCTCCAAAATCCGGCCTTAGGTATGCGCACTGATGTGATAAAAATTATATTTTATAGAAATTTTTTATAATACTGTATTATATTTTATTTTGCTACCAAATGATTAAAATGAATCTATAGATAATGTGTAACTCTGTTAGACTTGTTACACTTTGCGTGTTGTGTTTAGTACAAATGACAGATATATTCTCTTGCACTCTGAAATAGATCACTGTCTAGCGT